>DF241140.1:0-49903 GCA_000507305.1 Breviolum minutum Mf 1.05b.01
TTGGTTGTTACACTGATATCTACGATCCACCTCCCAGTCAGAGCAAGCAGCACGGACCTTGGCGTTGAGGGTGGCCTCTTACATCACAGATACCACGGCATCGGCCACAGTGGTGCAGGCCGTGGTGTTGGTGTTGGCTGAGAATAGATCCATAATGTTACCCTCCAGCGAATTAACAGATCCCCCTGATAAGGCATATTTGAAGATGATTTTCCTTTTCCCAAGGTGGGATATGTTAATCCCCTGGAGGGTACCTTAAAAATCAGCCATTTATGTAGGTAAATATACCAGTTACATGGATCCTATGGTTGATGGAAGAAATCCGGCGATCACCACCTGAAGTTCCGGAAATGTATAAATTCCTGGGATAAACTACCAACCTCAACTGGTTAGCAGGATTTCTGAAGCATCAGCAGTATCTCTCATATGGATTCAGGGAATGGCAATTTCGAAGGGCGCCCCAAACCAAAATGGATCATTTCAACAAGTTCACATTTAAGTTGACATTGATGGTGGTGGTGATTTTTTTTTGGGGGAAAATGTGACCAAATTACCTCAAATTTTGTCGAGTTTTGGTGTGAAAGATTTTGATGGAACTCCTGTGCCCAATTCATACCTGAGTAGATTCGTTATTTGAGTCGTTTTCAGTATAGAAATCATGACATGCTCTCCCTGAAACTAACAGCCACTTCGCTCCTGAAAATAGGCCTTTTGCCCCAAAAGGAAAGGATCGTCTCCCAGCCATCAATTTTCAAGGACTATATCAGTTTCAGGGAGGAGGGTATAGAAATATGAATATACACTATCTACAGTACTATGCTGCTATGACTACTGCACTACCACTGCCTTATATTTCAGATGTTCAGGATCATTCTAAAACTTGGCATGACTGGTTCCAAATCAAAGGATGCGACACTCTCAATGTGAGCCAGGAGAAAAAAAAACTCCTACTTTCCATTGAATCCTGGTTAGTTAACAGGGATCCTTAAAAAAAGTGGGCTATGAAAGAATCCCTTTATAACTGGGTAGTATTTCATCCCCAACAAATCCCCTAACCAACAAAACGGGGCCTTTTTTTCACATGTGAGTCCCGTAATCCCAGCCACTGCACTGGATCTCTTGATCTCTTTAGGAAGACATGTTTGTCGAAGTCGTAACAAGAATGAACCGAAAGGATCACTATAATAGGACCAACAAACCGGGGAATCAATAATTGCAAGTGTATGATAATGTATGGTCATTTGAGGGATTTCCCCTTAGTAGTGTTGAAAGCAAATCACACACACAATGGACCATATCATGATTTTAGTATCAAGTTTGACCTTACAAATATTTGGCGAGTTTTTGAAATCTACAAGTCACATTGTACGTATATATATATATGGTAGATATGTTTGGTCATTTGTAACAAGGGGTCCATATTCCAATGACTCCTCCTTGTCATATAATGATCCCGTTTTAAGGTGGTGGTTTCAAATATCTTTTATGTTCATCCCTACTTGGGGAAATTATCTAATTTGACGATCATATTTTTCAAATGGGTTGTTCAACCACCAACTAAATGTGCAAGCAACCCTTGTGATGACAGGTGAGCAGTGACCAAACGACCCCTGGTTATGAATGCTGTATATGGGGGATTGTATATACTACATGCTATCCTGTTTTATGTTATACGGATTTGTGCAAAGGCCAATATATTATATCATGATTATATTATATAAGGATACGTATGAACCAACCACTCATAACGGTTTTGAAGGTTGCACATATGTTGTACGTCTATTTGGTCATTTAAAACAATAGATTTCCAAATTTAAGTGACACATGTTCATAGAGAAAGACCCTTTTGACTATACAGTCTTATGTATAACGATTCACTTTGACACGTGTCGCAACCGACCGGTTGCCGCAAAAACCGACTTGAGCAGTGAAAGAAGGGCCCCTAGTTCTTTAGGGTACATAGTGGATGAAATACTACGCAGTTAAATGGAGATTATTTCATAAACCATTCTTACCCATAGGATCCATGGGGCTGGTATTCTTCACCTACACTTACCATAAAAGTCAACCATTCATGTAGGTAAATATACCATAGATCGATCCCATGGGTAAGGATGCCTCTTTAACCAACGAGTATTCCATGGAATTCGTATCCGGCCGGGTTGACAATTCGTTGACGACAGGTGTGTTGGTCCCTGAGTCGTTTGCAACTCTACCTTCCCAGATTGTTGGAACAGTTGACCAGCTGCAAAGAACTTCGTGCTCAGGATGTTTTTTTATTTCTTGGGGGGGGGGGAGGTGATTCGCAGAAAGACTTTGGTGTTTTTTAGTTGAAGATTTACTTGATATATGTACCCCCTTCACATGCCATGTTCAATTGACCTTTCCAGTATTAATGTATCATTTTGGATCTTATCCGACTTTACATGTTTGGCTCAAGTACTGCGTACAAAGGTTTGTTCGCTTGCGCTGCATCTTGAGCATTCTTGTGTTGAAATCCTATTTGGGTCAGCTGAGGGCCCAAATATTTTTTTTTTTTATGGCCAAGATGAATTTCATATGTTTATGGCCAAGATGGAAAGAATTTCGGGCTCAGGAGTTTGTGTGGGGGAAGGTGATTCGGGAAATGTCATTATGACCTAATGTGACCCCATTTGATACCCCACTTTTCCGATAAACCGCCAGATTTCTGAAATATATTCAGGGGATATAGTTGGATGTATACCCCTACCAATGTACCCCTGTGGGAAATCCTTATGTAAGCTCTTTATTGCGGGTGTTTATGCGTTATAAATGATACATGTTCTAATCCCCAAGAAATCCCTAGAGAACGCAAGAAATACCATGGGTACACTGCCAGGGGTACACCCAATTGTCCCTTGATACTTCTATGAGTCCCATGAATCCCATCGACAGCTGCGGCAGGACATGGCTTTGGCCGCTTGGGCGTTGGCTTTTTGGCATTTTGTGGGTCGCTTGGTGGTCTCATATGCGCTGAATGTATGTAATATTTACCCACACTTGGCGTGAATTTATGGTACATGTAAGCAAATCTTCCATACGACATTCCGTGTTGATCCCCGCCGCGAGTGTTTCCACCCGTTTCCGTTGTCTCATCTTTGCATCGGGTGTGGCAGAACCGTTTCTGCCGGGCGCAAAACTGTTATTGAGTCTAATAAAGTTTTCCAACATACCCCTGGATACCCTTGGAACATACCCCCGACCCGAATCACCAACACTATTATGCTTGGTGGTGATCAGATGTCTCGAGGTGACCGTTGCATCTTGACGGAAATGAATCCGGAAGAGCTCGGAGACTTTGGAGCACAAGATTTAGCGAATGTGGCCTGGGTGTCTTGGATCTAAGGTTGTGAAACAACACACCGAACTGGAACACACACCCCTGGACAACCTTTAGCAACATGGCGGAAAAGGGAATCCTTTCATAGTTGGATAGAGGGATTGCATGGGGAGTGGTCCAGGGAAAAGTTTGGAATTTGTTGGGAGAGTACCCGACCAACATATACCAACATTTCTAAATTCAGGTATAGATATAACGAATGATAGATAATTAATGGTTGTATAGAGCAATTTGGGGTACCCTCCAGGAAACTATAACATATCCCACCAAACAGGAAGTTCGGAAAATCATCGACTCAAACATGCCTTATCAGGCGGATATGTTAGTTCCCTGGAGGGTTATATTTGGGAACCACTGCTAAGGGTACCCAAATTTTCCATTTGGACACCTATAGATCCAGATCCCATGGGTTGCGGTGCGGATTCCGGGAGTGCTTTGAGTTGGGGAATTTTCACCGTACCGGGGGTAAGCCAACGTCAATGTGGCGGGTCGAATCCCACCATAATAGCCATACCATCCGTGGGTTGATGGTATATTTAACTATACATGAATTGTTGGTTTTATTAATGGTAAATGTAGGTAGATATATCATACATGGATGGTAGACCTCTTTGTGAGGGGGTTCAGCGGCACCATTTTTTATGTTGTAAATCTTCCAAAAATATGGGTCCACATTTGGGTTCCAGGTACATATATCGCATTCAATACACAGAATTCCAAAGGGTATTATATACTAACCTGGAACTCTAACCAGTTTATTTTCATGGATGTTTGGTGAAACAACTATTTCCTATGTAAAGATTTGGTTCATCACCCAAGTGAAAGCCAACCATCTATAATTTATAAATTTACCCTCCTTGAAACTAACATGTCCCCTGAAAATGAGCTACTCCAAAGGGAAACGAGTATTCCAACCATCCATTTTCAGGGGCTATGTTACTTTCAGGGAGGGTTCTGAATGAACTGCCATCAGGTTCAAGGAATGGACATACACCTCCCCAAGCTGTCTTAAAAAATCCTCTATTTGAGGGTTTAAGTCCTCCACCCTGTTGGGTGAAAATAATTCTCCAGTTGGGGCCCCTGGTTTTTTGTTGCTGAATTTTTGAAGATTGACATACTATGCAGTTTAATTAGGGATTTGTTCACAACCCATTAAATCAGGAGTCCCTATGCACCTGAACCAAACAAAATGTTCATAGTTCATGTCATAAGCTTAGGAGGGTTTCAAGATTGCTCATCTTGAGTTCCGGATTTTTTGGGCACATAAATCACAAAAAAGAATCCACACTCTAAAGTCTTCCATGTCAGTGACCCTCCACCAGCCACTAAAGTGGATGGTGGTGGTGTTTCATGGTCTACACTTAATAGGGCCGATCCATTTAGAACCGTGGGTTTTTGGGGGGATCGCTATGAAACCTGAGACAAACATATCTAACTTGGCTAGTTGTTTACGATCCGCTGCTTCCAAAAACCTTCCACCCACGTGAGGTGATCGGTGTCATGACGGGGGGACCCACAAGAAAACATACCTAATCCAAACACCAAACTCACCTCGGGAGGTATGACTGGAAAACTAGGGATAGTCTGTTTACATATATTTACCTATACTTTTAGTTGACTTTTCAACACACTTTCAACCACAATTTCGAAAAAAAAAAACATTGAAACTGTTCAAAACAATTTGACTTCCAAACTCTTGGACTACGGAAACCCACACAACCCCTTCAACGAACAGAAGCGCTACGGATGGATGTCCCGGGACATCCGGGTTTGTTAGGATCTTTAATGGTTAGGATCAATGGATTATTTCCCCTACATATTGGGTTTAGAACCCATTTACTAACCCCTAAGAATCCAGGGCCCCATTCCTATAATTGGATTTTTTTCGGGTTCCAATCCCATCCTCAAAGATTGTAGGTGTAATACTTAGGAGATACAAACGAATTCTTAGGGTAACCATTGATCCATCCACTTCCTTCCCCGGGACATCCAAGCAGCAGCTGTTCGGCATTGCCTTGTCTCCGAGGCCGTGGCCATGCAAGCAGTACTTGTGGAGCCTTTGATGCGAAAGTTGGCCTTGGAAGCACAAAGGTGGGGCCGGCAGGGCTACTTCGAGGATGGGCTCCCAGTGGATGTTTCAGTGGTTAGGATTCACCCATATTTATAAGCCATAAAACCGCAATGAATGGAAGGGGAACAACCCAATCCTTGGGGGACTTACTAACCATAGTTGTTAACCACTTACTAACTGGGATGATCCTCCAAGTGCCAGATCGTTACGGGCCCCGAACATGAATAGCCTTAAATCCCCAGGTGCTTTTCATGGGATGAACGGAATATTTACCTACAATTTGGGTTTTAAATTTGAGCCATGGGTGCTTGGATGACGGAATATGACTGAACCTTCCAATTTCCTGTAGGATAAGGGTGATTTTTGCGAGAATTTCAGAGAAATGAAAGTTGAATACCATATACCTGGCAATTGTGCTGGTGAGCTTTTTGGGGATGCTTAAGGAAGTCATTCGCAAAGGATTTAAAGTGACCTCTAATTTGGCAGATAAAAAGATACTTTGAATCACGAATCACCTAGCATGAGATGATTCCCAATTTGACTCCAGCTTAAATTATTATGTCGTTTTCAATTTGTTTTCACATATATATACCTGGAACCCAAATGACCCTTGTTTTGATTGGAAAGGGCCTTGTTTTGGAGGGTTGAAGCCCAAAAATAGAGGACAAATAGGTTCCAGGTATATATTATGAGAAGACCTACTAACTACTATCATTATTATACATCATAATCATATTAGATGGCCATTTTTGGGGTTATTATTTTTTTGTTGGGAGGGGTCGGCAGTTTTGTGTCGCGGCGGGCAGGAAGATGTCATCCATGGAGCCACAACATTTGTGTGACTTGGTGACCTTTTAGGAAAATCGCGTTAGGCGTTCAATAGCCGGGCCAAAAATTAAGGAAAACCCAATGGTTTTCATAAGCCCTGATCATAAGGCTAGCTATTTCTGGGAGGGGGCTTAAAACGGGGGGGGGGTGGGTGGTTGGTTGATTAGCCATGTTTTTCTTGGGGGAAAATGCACCCTCCAAGAAAGGATCACATATCCCACCAAACGGCAAAAGGAACATCATCAACTCAAACATACCTTGGGTGGGGGATACGTTATTTCCGAGGGTAAATTGATTGAATATTGATTGAGGGATTGTATATCAACCACTTCGATCCCTTAATAGGGCCTGATTAAGGCTGGCTATTTTTGTGGGGGAGGGTGGCATTGCGGGGCACCCTTAGATCATCACAAGACTGAGTACACTGAAAGGGATCACTAAATTACCTTTATTGGTGGGATCAAAGAGTGCAAATCTATGCTCGTTTTGGGAGATCTTTTGTCCTTCATACCGAACCCTTGTATTGGAGGTTGTAGGAGGGATACCCACAAATTATGATTTTCTATCCGGAGATTATTTGAGTCATAGGTTTTGGGTGAGGAAAATTTCGACCGTAAGTTTCGAAACATATATTCACCGTATTGCATGCCGAGTTAAAAGTGAAGAGTCAAACCAGATATCCGGAAATCATTTTCTACCCTTAAGCACTGCTGAAACCTCAAAAAGGCCTGGCGTCATTTCCCATACCATCCATGTATGGTATATTTACCTACATGTGTTTGATTTTTATGGTAAATGTAGGCAAATATACCTTACATGGATGCTATGGGTTTTGAGGACCCCCAAACAATAGACCACTGCCTAATGCAGATAGCTTCTAACATTTCTAACTCAGCCCTTTCTTATAGAGGGTCCCATCGCTGATTGTGAACGGGTGAACTCAGTTGGATTGTTTTTTGAAATATCCGGACCTTTTTCTTTTCCCAGAAGTGGGGTCAAAACTCAGAAGCAGCGGGCCACAAACTGGCCATTGTTTCTCGATGTTCTTCTGCAAGTCTACTAAGTACACCCAGGTTGTGTTTCTTTTCAAGAAAAGGGAAGCAAAACCAGTCTCAGATGAGAATATCCTGGTACAAAAAATTAAGATACAATCACCAATCACCAATCATAAACCGGTCGGTATCTCGCTTGTGACTCTCGTTTTGTCTCGCTTGTGACTCTCGTTTTGTCTCGCTTGTGCCTCCAGTTTTGGTGATGTGTGACATGCTTGATGATCATTGTTACAAGGCTTTTATTGCCCAGTCCGTAGCACTTTGAACACGGGTTACATTACAGGTGTGGACATGTGTAAAGTATGTACTGAAGCAGTCCAGTCCGTAGCACTTTGAACACGGGTTACATTACAGGTGTGGACATGTGTAAAGTATGTACTGAAGCAGTCCAGTCCGTAGCACTTTGAACACGGGTTACATTACAGGTGTGGACATGTGTAAAGTATGTACTGAAGCAGTCCAGTCCGTAGCACTTTGAACACGGGTTACATTACAGGTGTGGACATGTGTAAAGTATGTACTGAAGCAGTCCAGTCCGTAGCACTTTGAACACGGGTTACATTACAGGTGTGGACATGTGTAAAGTATGTACTGAAGCAGTCCAGTCCGTAGCACTTTGAACACGGGTTACATTACAGGTGTGGACATGTGTAAAGTATGTACTGAAGCAGTCCAGTCCGTAGCACTTTGAACACGGGTTACATTACAGGTGTGGACATGTGTAAAGTATGTACTGAAGCAGTCCNGAGCCCCGCCTCATAAACCCTTGGTTTCAAGCGAGCTTGAGGTAATCTGATTTGGGCTTTCGCAAGCATCTCTTGGAGCACCCAAAGTGATGGAAATCACCTCATGCTACAGCTCTCCAAAGAGGTTAAACAGAGGAGTGCGACAGTGCTGGTTGGCAATGTATGGGTTGAGTGTCCGGTTCTATGTCGAATTGAGAACTTGGGGAGTTGTTAAGAACCAGGTATCAGCTTCTTTTCAACAAGAACAAGTCAGAATTTTTTATATATGGGCCTTCTTCACGATTTATTTTATTTTACCCTTTTTTTGTTTGGAGGAAGATTCCGCACTTTACTAAAATACTTTCCAATTAGGTTTTTTCTTAATGTATTCTACCAAGTATCATATTTGTGTTTTTGTTATATTCTAACAGGAAGGCCGACGGTGTTCTGAGTTCCTCCCAGTCGCGGAAATGGATGAGATTTTGAGCTTCGTCAGCACTGGATTTCCAGGCATCACCATTGGCTCCTGCATCGGTCATGTGTTGGGAATCTAAGGGTACCCCCCCCAATGCAACCCCCCCCAAGAAATAAGGCCTTATTAAGAGACTATTAACCATTGATTTCCCTTAATAAGGCCTTATTAGGGCCTTATTTCTTGGGGGGGGTTGGCATTGGGGGGGGTACCCTTAGATTCCCATGATGTTGGCCATACATTGGTCATGTCATTTAGATGTGTTGCTTTTTTGTTCCACTTTCCTTGACTGACTCAGCCAATGGATGACCTTTGAACTTTTGGGGATTACATATTAGGAAAAGAAAAGCTTGAACTGTTATTTCACGATCCTTTGGCTGAGTAAGTTCAAGTAAACAAAATATCCTTTAAGAAAACATCCCCCGCACAAAAAAAAACAACAACACGTTAAGAACACATATTAAAGTGTTGATGCCCTTGGCCGCCAACATCATCATCATCATCATCATCATCATCATCATCATCATCACCATCATCACCATCATCATCATCATCATCATCATCGTGAAATTCCCACATACCAGGTGATTCAATTTGTGACCTTTTATTATCTCCCTATCGTTGGAAAATCGCAATGTTCCAACAATTTTGGGAGAAATTTCAACCTTGTAAAAAAAGGTCACGGAAATTTACGCTGCCAGGTAATCATTTGTTTGTTTCCCATTGTGCTCCACGGGACTCGAATTTGTACCACTACATGGTGTTTTTGAATTTCAGCCACACGTGGGAAAATATTCTATACCCCATAGGATCCATGTATGGTATATTTAGCTACATTTACCACAAAAATCAACCAAATGTAGGTGAATATACCATACCTGGATCCAATGGGTACTGGGATCTCCATGGTACTTGGTAAATAGACTATAACCCCTTTATAAGGAGGTTATAAGTCCTCTTTTTGTAGGTGAAATGAACCAACTTACTAGCGATTGTTACTTATATTTGCCTACATTTACCATAGATTTAAGCCAAATGTAGGCAAATATACCATACATGCATCTGGGATACATTGATTCACATGGGTGTTTCCGAAAATAGGGGTACCCCAAACTGGATGGTTTATAATGGAAAAACCTATAGGTGTACCCCAAAATAGGGTACCCCAAATCATCCAATTTTAATAGGGTTTTCCATTATAAACCATCCATTTTGGGGTGCCCCTATTTTTGGAAGCACCCAAATGTATAATCAAAATGTATGTTTTGCTTTAGATCAACAGACCATTCTGAATTTACAATAAGTTCGACTTGTACATTCTGATCGGTTTCGTGGTTTCAAAGATTGTTTAAAAGTATCACCCCTATAGCAGGGACATGATTCCCAATTTGACAAGCGCATGTTACGTGCTCTGCTCGCCTTCCAAATACCTGCTGGGAAGGGTTTTTTTAGGTATGTTTTTGGGGTCCAAATACCTCACCAAGTGTTTGGAAGCTTCTGAGATGCAATGAATGTGAAGTTTGTAAGTTGCTTGTTGTGGCATCATCCATTTTTTTGAAACAAAACAAAACGCAACCCAACAAAGCACACACCCAAACACTTGACTCTCAATGAATGATTCGAACCACAAAAATGCACCCAAGACCTTCAACGCTGCAAAGCTTGGCCACGCAAAAGGAGTGGTGAACTGGAAATCTTGGGTCTTGCTGCAGCTTCCTGGAGTCTTGCCAACGCCCTCGGCAGTTTTCCCTGCGAAAAAAAATGCCGTTTTGAGTGCCTTCCTCATGATATGGGGGTTTCCTAAAATGCTGGTAACCTGGTACCCAACAACCATGGGGTTTTCCTACTAAAAGTGCTCATTTCGAGGTGTGAAATGGGGGTAGCACCAGTTAAGGAAACACCCATATATTTATATTTATATGTATGTATACAGTTAAATGGATGGTTCATTTCAATGGGTTCAGTTGACAAGTTTTTGTTAACCACGGCGCCTGCCAAAACCAAAAAAACAGAAATTCACGGAGGGAACACAAATTTGGGGGGGGTCCCGTTGGTAGGGTTTTTTCGTTCCTTATCTTGGATTTGTATAAGGTGATTTTTAACGGATTGGGATCCCATGGGATTAGTGATTTGCACTTTTTTCCAAACATCTTATTATAAGCAAATCCAAGGTATGATCAAGTTTACCCCTCCTGAAATTTCATCAAAAAGATACAACATGCCCATCTGAATGAAGTTTTTTGATCCTAATGTTCCAGCCAGCCCCTTTGGCTTGTGTTCGGTGCATCTCATGTATTCGGATCAACTTTCGGGGGAGTGTCGCCCGAACAATGCTACTGAGGGAATTCAGTTTCCCCATTGACGCAACGTTGACAGGTTTTTTTGTCGTCCCACTTGGACTAAGGTGAAATAGGTTTATATGCCTGAAAAAAAATATGTATTTAAGGGGTACATACCCGATAAAGTACATGTACGTAGATTAGATTAGATAGTATGTGCCCCAAGGAATCCGGCAATATCTGTATAATAAATTATTTACATTGGTTAGATACATCAGTACTAATAGTATACTTAAAACTGCCCATTAATTTGGGAGTGATTATGTGTTTACTACCTTATGCCCTCACCTTTTACGAAGAAACTGAGATGATTCCTCGGAAGCCGTTGTTGCTTTTGGCGGCCTTCTTGGTGGTTCATATAGCTTAGTGGTCAGTTTGTTAGAGTTTGGTCCCAGGGTCGAGGTCCTGCATGGTCCCCTTTCGGCTTCAGCGACTCATGAATCTTCAATGTCAACAAATATCAACAAACTCGCAGATTCGGAACAGATATGTGGCTTACAAGTGGATTCCTTCAAGTCCAATTTGATTCCAAACAGAGATTTTCGACCAAGTTGATTCACATTTTCAAACTTTTAGTTTGTAGAGACCCGATTTTGTTTTGTGGGGGGGAAGCTGAAAACGAGTCATCACTGCAGTGAAAAGATTCTGAAAAATCGAAGTCTCAAACAACCAAAAAAATCACTAAAGACTGGTCCGGTCCCACAAAAGACAGATCCTTTCCACCACACTCTGAGCTGCGACACAAAGCGCTGTCCTTTTTAGTTGGTTGGTTCTGTTTTTTTGGTTGAAGAAAATCTGCCGTTTTACTAAGCTGCACACGTTCACAGCGCGGGACCCGATCGTTTTTGGCGTCGGGAGCACTCAGACACGCAGATACTCTGAGGGATTCGGATAGATGTTACCTTTCCCAACTGCTGGTGAGGAGGTATTTGGACACCAAAAACATACAGTACACGCCTGAAGATTAACATGCAACATAATCATATATAATCATGGAGGTTTGGAAGATCATTTTCCTTTCTAAATGGTCGATTTGATGCGATGTGTATGTGTATCTTCCACGGTATACCTAATGGGTTCTTTGGATGACTAGGGTGATAGCTGACATTCTACAAGATCCTGATTTTATATAAAGAAATTTGGGATTAACCTGAGAAAACGATCTTTCATGGAGCAGGATTTCAGTCAGTATGGTTGATTCAACATGATTCAACTGGGTTTCCAAATTCAACTAGATAGATGATGACAATGATGATGATGGTGATGATGCTGGTGATGGCGGTGGTGATGATGATGATGTTGATGATGATGATGATGATGATGATGATGATGATGATGATGCTGACGATGCTGCTGCTGCTGCTGCTGCTGCTGCTGATGATGATGATGATGATGATGATGATGATGATGATGATGATGATTCATGATGATGATTCATGATGGTNTGATGATGCATGATGATGCATGTTGATGCATGATGATGCATGATCATGATGATGCATGATGGTGCATGATGGTGCATGATGATGATGATGATGATGATGATGATGATGATGATGATGATGATGATGATGATGATGATGATGATGATACTCTTTCTAGCAAATTAGTCATTGTTTCTTCCTTTCCCTTTTGGCAACATCTTCAAAACATAGGATCGGATCAATTAACGGAGGAAGCATTCATTGCGAACATTGTTTGTGGCGTCACTGTGGGTGAAGACACCGAGACACCAATTTTATCCTCTCTTCCCATAGGATCCATGTATGGTATCTTTCCCTTTACCATAAAAATCAACCGTTCATGTACGCAAATATGCATACGTCCAAAGGATCCGTCATGGCTTTGGGATTCCCTTTCTTGCATCCCTCCCAGTAATAGCGTTATAGGGATTGCGGGTCACCTAAACATGACAACGTCATCCTGGTGGTGATAAGGGAGCCAGCATCCTTGATGGGGTGCGGCTAGCATCTTATCATCAAAAACAATTCCCAGGCGAAAAAAGACCTAGATTTTCAAAGACTTGAAACACCCCGAAATAATAAAAAATAGGAAAAAACATAGGAAGAATTGTCCTCAATTTGAGAAAGACCATTGTTATACCATTGTTTGGAATTATCCATTGCTGAAAAGTCCTTGACTTCCGCGAAATCACCTGGCGCAAGCGCCGCTGTCAAGGCCTCATGTTGGCGCCAAGCCAAATCCCCACAAGCCACCTCAAGAGTTGTACGCAGCCAAGGTGGAACATGTGAAGGTGAAGGAAGCCCACCGATGCGTGAGTTGATACCGGTGGATACGTGTTGATATCTGTGTTGATATTTGTAAGACTAATGACTAGCGTGTTTTTGATTATTAATATATGATATATATATATATGATTCATGATTATCAGCATGTAATACAAAGAATGTATAACATGTACTATGTAATTTCATGATATGAATTATGATACACTACATCATGTGTATTGCAGCATGTATGATATGAATGAATCGGAAGAATCCGTTTTTTCTTTGCAAGCTTTTTTCTTGGGGGTAAATGGTAAATGCTGACGACCAAGCCCGCCAGATCCTCAACAAAAACATACAAAAACGATCCTATGGCCCGCAGGGTGGTCTCTCATGGCAAGTGGACTGGTATTTGGCAACCAACCTTTCATGTTGCCAGTGCAGGTGAGGAAAGTGAAAAAAATGCGAATGGCCAGGTAGTGAAAGATATCAGGATGTCAGTTGTGGAGATTTTTCCGGGATTTTAACCAGGAGATTCACTTCGTGACCTTTTTATCCCCAAACGTTGGAGGTCGCCAAAAACCATTTCAAAGGGTCACAAATCACCAACCCAAAAGGGTCACTTAACCATCTTAAAAAGGTCACCAGCAGACTTGCCATGAAGGTGTTTATGGTGTTTTCATGGCTCCCACCAATTTACACCTGTTCCACACAGATGAAATTGATACTGTTCTGGATGTTGTATGATTTGTGCCTGTTAGTTACTATACCCATCGCATCCATGTATGGTATATTTAGATACCTACATTTGCCATCAAAATCAACCCAATTATGTAGGTAGATATACAATACATGGATGGTATGGTATATGTGTTTATTATGTTTGTATGTGTTTTGAAGCGTCCCAGAACTTAGGGAGGATGTGAAAAAAATGGCATCGCGGCATCTCTTCCTCAGCTGCTTGCTGCTCGGGACAGTGTCAATTGTCAAGTTCAGAGACTTGTCAGAAGGGTGTACCGCTAGCAGTGTAGCCAAGGTGTTTAGCTGGTGTTCTCTAGGGATTCATAAACAACAATTTAAAAGAATGGCTTATATTGGGATTTCCCATAGGGGTACATTAGTAGGGGTACATCCAACTATCCCCTGAAAAAGTTGTTCGAAACACAAGGCACCAGAAAAAACAGCCTTCTGAGCAAATACCTTCTGAGAAGAAATTAACTTGGAACCCGAAAATGGAGGTTTGGAAGATGATTTGTCTTTTCAATCGGGTGATTTTTACAGGTGTATATGGATGTTTCCGAAAATAGGGGTGCTGTACCCCGAAATCATTCATTTTTCTTGGGTTTTCCAATATAAACCATCCATTTTGGGGTACCCCTGTATTTGGAAACACCCATATGTTGTTCAAAAGAATCCCATGATTGACCCAACACGATGTCATGGTTGTCATAGTTCATGTCAGGCTTCCTTGGAGCTATAGCTGCCACGGCACGGCAGGGACGCAAAAAATCTGGAGGTGGCCAGAGACGATGATCAAACAAACATACTTGGATGTCCCAGGAAGTTAGGATCAATGGTTAGTAAATGGGTTATAACCTACCTATAAATGGTATATATTCGGGTTATAACCTACTTTCTAACCATTTACTAACTTCCTGGGACATCCAAGTATGTTTCATGTCCCTCCCTGAAACTAATAAAAATCGCGAAAAATCAATGGTTGGAAGATGAATTCTTCAATTCTGGGGCAAGTTGCGTTTTTTTTCAGGTGTGCAGTTGCTGTTTGTCTATAGTCTTCCAAATATCGCCTGAGGTGAACGGTGTTTGGATGGTATGTTTTTGGAGTCCAAATACCTATCCATCATGGATGCCTTCAAATTATGGTAAATTAGTAGGTAGGTGTTCCATAGATGGAGCATATGGGACATGAATCCCTTAAAAAAGGCTTGTTTTCCCGGAGTAAAACGTGCCATTGGGGAGGTATGGGCCCCCCTTCGATTTCCATGATGTCTTCCACTTCCCCCCCCCTCCGCTGGAATTTCTCAGTTTGCCTGGGAGGTCCTTCGGGTCCTGTGTTGCGTGAGCAGAAGCGGGCACGCCAGGCAACAACAAAAAATCAGATTTCTACTAGGCAGTCCCAGGAAATTAGGATCAATGGTTAGTCAATGGGTTATTTCACCTACTTATAAATGGAGTATTTTGGGGTTATAACCCACTGATCCTAACCATTGATCCAAACTTGCTGGGACATCCAAGTATGGGTTAAAAGTTGCTCGTACTTGGAGGATGGATCATCCCAGTGGGTGTTTCAGTGGTTGATAACCATGGTCATCGTTGTTGTCCCCTAGCGATCGCTGGTTGTGGGACCCTTCCAATCCAAACGGCCTAAATGGCGTATAAATGGGAGTTAGTTACTAACCACTTACATCCACTGGGATGATCCTCCATGTACTGCAGATGTTTGATTGGAAACTGTCAGAATTTTTGAGTGATTTTTGTTGGACAATTCAATTCAAATAGTTGGATCCAAAATGCCAAATACAAGTTGTTGGGAAGTCTGGGTTTGAAGTTTAGGTACTTTAGACACGTTGCATGTTACCTCAAATCTTACCTTAGGAAGAGGTTTGGAACCCTAGGGTAGGATGTTTTATCGAGGAGAAAAAACACGTGATATTTTTGTTGGGTAGCAAGAAGTGGTGATCTTTCAGGTTCACTCATGGTGGCTGGCCGTGACACTGCAAAACACATTCTAGATAAATGAAGTGGCTGGGGTGAGAGGGACGTGTTGATTGTTCAATCGTGCATAATGACCATATGCATCTAAAATATCTCAAACTTGTTTACAAAAATATGGTCGTGACCGACTGCAGAACAGTCAAAGATGTTTAACATGCTCTGGATCAAGATATATCAAGATCAAAGGCGCCAGCAGCAACAGCAACACCACAACAACCCACCACCGCCACCACCACCACCACCAACAACAACAACAACAACAACAACAACAGCAGCAACAACAACAACAACAGCAACAACAACAACAACAACAACAACGACAACCACCGTAGTAGTGATGATTCAACAAACTATCAAAAACTATTGAACAGCATGGTTAACAACATCATCAGTGTCATCACTGTGATCGTCATCGCCATCATCAATCATCATCATAATCACCAGTCATCATTCATCATTCATCATTCATCATTCATCATTCATCATTCATCATTCATCATTCATCATCATCATCATCATCATCAGCAGCAGCAACAGCAGCAACAGCAGCAGCATCAACATCATGATTGTCATCAACATCAGCATCGGCTTTAGAATAAGTATTTTTGCTTTACCATCATCTTCATCATTGTCTGAATCGTTTCCTCTTTTCTGAAAAAAATATTCGGAGCAGACATTGATATGCCAGGAAGCGCGCGAACAGCGGATGGAGAAGTTTCGCTCACCCTACATCCAGAACCGCACCTTGTTCGAAACTAGAGTCTTGAATGTCACTATCAACTCTGCCGTAGCGGGTCTTTTTGATATATGACTATGTTTTTCCATCCTTCAGTAGGTAGAATCCTTGTATTGAAAAAATGCAACCGAAGCCAAGGATTGAAATTGTGGGAGGTTTTGTATAAGTTCTCTCTGAGGGAGGTATTAGAAGTTTTGATTGCCTTGGTTGTTGTTTCTAATCTGCTTACACAAAACATTTTTTGAGGGGGGCCTACAAATCTTCATTCAACTTCATCTTTGGCCCTATCCAAAACTGGCCCCCCCGCAAAATAAAACACTCTGGGTAAATCTTCCAGATGAAGTGTACAATGTACAGACTATTCTTTGTGGATATCAAGTATCCTAAAGGTCACTAGGGGTAATCTTCCCACAATTGTTTGGACCAATTGACCTTGACTAATATCTGTTTTGGGGGGAATATAACAAGCCATTGTATCTATAATGCAAGGATCCCGTCTGGGTTTTGTTTTGACCATCGATCACACGAAAGTGTTTCACCTATCATTATTTTCTACAAGATGGGGTTCCCTACTAGATACAAGTAGGGCACCATAACTTCACTTATTTCCGGGTTTATAACCGCCAGTGAAGCCCGTTGAGTTTCGGCCATTTATAGGGGCCCCATGTCACTCCATTTATATCTTGATATACACCCCTGAAAATTCACACTTTGAACCTAAAACTCACCCAATTGAAAAGGATTGAAAAGGTTCAAATCATCCGAACCATTCAGCTCTATGACTTTGAATTCCAAAGTGTTAGTTTTCCATTTATACTGCTTGTTTTAATAGGGATCGGGATCCTTATGATGGTTTATTTCAAATATTTCCAAACATAACTGGGTATAGTTCATCATCCCCAACATATAACCCAGCGAACCAACCAGGGTGTTCCGGCTAGGCCATGAACCTCCTCCAATCAGTGCACGTGGAAATCCCAAGACGGGCGCTTGGGAAAATGGTTGGTCCGAGACGGAGCAGATGCGACAGGGACAATTCCGTTCACCCTGGACGGGTCAGGCACGGTGGATTTTTTTCAAAAATGGGGGGGCAGAAAATGTGCGGTCCTAAAAAATGAAAAAATCCTACCCTCCCTGAAACTAACAGCGAGTTTGCACCTGAAAATGGATGGTTGGAAGATGAAATTCCTTTTGGAATGGCCTATTTGCAGGCGCAAACTGACAGTTTCAGGGAGGGGACCCAAAGGGAAACTCATCTGAAACAACCCCAGTGTTTCAGGTGCTTTTGCTGTTGGTTTCAGGGTAGCAGTCAAGCTGAAGATGGGACGGGAAGATATGACGACTTCATAAACGTGCTGTTTTTGTCACTTATGAGCGAACTTGAAATCATGTAAGAAAAGGAACCCACATCATCAAGAAACCCAAGTTTTCGCATGTTCTTGCATTTTATGTTTGACTTTTCTTCTTTGGTCTCTAATTCCACCGGGGTGGGTGGTTATGTGTTCAGTTTTTTGAGAAAGAAACAACACATTTCGTGAGGCGATACATTCCGGTGAAACCAGGAGGGTTTGTGGAGGATCTTAAGCTGCAAGAACTTCGCATCACATTTATCACTGCGATCGTTATTTTTCAACAACAAAATCTAAACGTAGATGTGTTGGGTGTTTTTATATATGTTTTCTGTGGGGTTCAACGTTCAACGTAAGTTTTATTGGGATTGTTCATTCGGATAGATTCGATGAAATGAACAGAGAGCCTTCATCCTTCATTTTTGTTGGCGGAATTTCTTGCACGAATCCTTGACCCATAGAATCCATGGGACATGTTATATTTACCGACATGGATGGCTGATTTTGTATGGTAAATTAGTAGGTATCCCTACATGGATCCTATAGGTTGATGCATCTTAACAAAAAAAGGCACATGGAAAAGGTATATAAAAAGCGTGGATAAACGTGGATGGCAAGGCTGAGGGAGAATCGGTTGAAAGATCTTGAAAGCATGGTTGTCTTGAATTGTTCACCCTAAGGATCATTGGACCCTCCAATGGAAGGGTGAACGAACCTGTATGACGCAGGGAGAGGGTCCGCAAAATAGCCAGGCCTTTGAGGGGTCAGGATACCTAGGGCACTGCAATTTCCAAGAACCTCCGGGTTTTTTCTCGATGATTCAATCTGCTGTTTCAACATCTATTATCAGCCCAAAATCAGAAAGTGCATGGCACAACTCCCAAAACTTAGGAGATGTGTCTCTTAACCCATAGGATACATGTATGGGAGTACCTTTAGACAAAAATATACATGGATCCTACGGGTCATTTGAATGAAAACGCTTCATTCAATTGTTTGTAACGCTTGATGAATTTTATGGGCCTCCAAGTGTTTGACACATCAATTTTATTGCCAATCTGTTAATCCCCCCAAACTCTCACACAAAATCCCAGGATACGCCCCTTATAGTCTTCGACTTTCATTTGTTTGTTCTTTTTCTCCCCGTTTTTGGGTCAAAAGAAAACAACGTTGCCCCGGTTTTTTGGACCCTTCTTAGATGTCCCAAGGAAGTTAGTAAATAGGTTATAACCCCATATAACCCCAATATATCCCATTTATAAGTATAGGTGAAACAAAACCATATTGATCCGAACCATTAAGATCCAAAAAAAAAACATCCCCGGGGTCCCTCCAACGTTTGGACGTTGTTTTTTTCTCCACGCCCAGCTCCACCAGCTCCAGGTCTATGATCGATGGACCCCAGAGGGTCGACAACAGCGAAAGACGGATCGGCAGGGCGGTCTGGCACGATCCAGGGCCTTCGAAACACCCACGCAGAGGTGCGGGAAAAACAAGAACCTGGTTTTGAGGGAATAGTATGGGTAAAGGTGAGTAAGGTGTTTTTTTTTGTGAAAATCCCAAAGTGATTGTTTTTTTTTTCTATGGTTCAAAAAAAATGTGTAGGTTAATGATTGATTATTGGGATTGTTGATCAACCCTGGAATAACTTGTGGGAATATCATCATCACTATTTTGGGCTCGGGGCCCTTTAGTACCCTTCATGATCCACTGTGTACCGGTGTTTTGGCAAGACCCAATCTATGAGTTTTAACCCTTCATCTTCCAGTTCCCTCATGTATTTGGTTCACCAGGGGTCTAGTCTCCTTCCCTGATATAGTGGCTTGCCTGGGAGCTTAGTTCCAAATATATATATATATATATATGGGGAACTGGAAGAAATCCGGGATAGTGTACCATTTTTTTCAAGGCCACTTGAAAACGCTGGTGTTGTTTTTTTCGGGGTCAAAGAAGTTGATGGAAATGAACGAACCGCAACTTTCCTGGAACTTCCAGGCCCCATGGGACTGGAAGATTTACCGATATACATTTAGAATGATTGGAGGGTTCTTGAGGGGGGGGATGTTCAAGAGGTGGGGGTGTAACTGGGGAACCCTAAGGATTCCTAGGGAAGATGGAGGAACCTTACGGGAAGAGTAGGGGAATCACCACCCCCGCATAGGTAAATATTCCAGTCCCATAGAGTATATGGGAATGGTTGATTCGGTTCACTGAACGGAGGGGGGGGGGTGAAAAGTCCGTCATAATAGGGAGCCATTTGGAGCTACACCAGGGGTTTCCAAGCACATCTTAGTGACATATCATTATGGTTTTTGGATATTTTTGAGGGGGGAGTTTGGGAACAAAAACCGAGTTTGGAATCGGGTCGTGCCTATTTGAGGTTGTTTTTTTTCTCAGGATGATGACCGATATGTGGATGGATCTGACAATTCTTGCTTGAGAAAAATCTGCACTTGAGGATTTTTGTTGATCCCATTTGTTCCATTAGACTGGAATATTGTGACATGTTGGCTTAACTTTATTAGGTCCATGTATGGAGTAAATATTCCAGTCCCATGGAGCATATATGGCCCTAGGGATCCAATGACAATTTTGAGAATGGAACCTAAGGTTGGTTGAACATCCCACTCATTATCTGAGAATATGACGATTGATGCCTACTGGTATGTCCTGCCACTACTTAGGATCAATGGATGAAACTTCACCCCTATATAAGTAGGTTGGTTTACGTCCCCTAAATAGGTGAAATAAACCAACTTACTAACTAGTTACGATCACTTCCCGGGACACCATAGGAGGGTGGGTGTGTTTTTTAGCTCGGCTTTCTCTGGCGGCAGTTTTGCTTGTTGCTTGTAACTTTTGTCGTGGACAAAAAAAACGACGACATCATTGTTGGTTGAGCCATGCTTGTTTTTGATATTCAATTCTTTGTGGTGGATGAGAAAATGATCACAAATATTGCAAGCATAGTTTAAACCATATTATATATTTTGCAAAAACACCTGGAGAAAAAAAAATAATTTCTGAACATTCCATGCCATCTCGCAAAAAAAAACACAGGGTATATTTGCATGTGTTGTTTTTCGCTCCGAGTGAGAATTCCTCCAACACTGTTGCGTGAGGCAGATTGCGACGGCCGTGGAAGAGCGGTTGGCAGATACAACACCAGAATGGGCCAAGTACTATCCAGGTGCCATCAGTCATGACGTGACATGAGAATTTCAGGGGCCTGCTCCCCCAATGTCACGTTTCTTTGAAGGGGATGTGTCCCTTAAATTTTCATGATGTAGTTTGTCAGGTGAATAACGGGAACCCGAAGGTCTTGGCCAAATTCACCATTTGGGAGACTATTTGGATGGCAACGATTTCCAAGCATCGAAGAGTCACCAAATCCAAGTATACATGGAATAATTTTACCCATGGCGGAAGCATGGGACTGATAGATGTGCTTGAATTTGTCATACATACCATATACACATCCATTGAATGGAAGTAGATAAAGCAGAGATGGATTCTGGGCGTGAAGATATGAACCACCAAAGAAATCCCAACAAACCCATAATCAAATTGGTGTGTCTTGAATAGTCTACCCCCAAGAAAAGACGTTTTAGATTCCTGTAAAAAAAAGCATGTCTATGGGATTTTGGAGATGCATAGATTTCAGACATACCGAAATTGCTTCATTTCAGTAGGACAGCTTTCAGGGCCATTGAAGTTTTGAAACGCGTTTATAATCCCTAAAATCCAAATTCCAACATGAAAAACTCAGTGTAAAAAGAAATTGCAGTTTTATTTTTTGGGGTCTTTTTTTATTTGAATTGGGAGTGATACAGTAAATATAATGATCAAAAATGGATCTTCAACGATTTCTTCATGGCTGGTCAACCTTACCCCCATGTAAGGTAACCCCATGAGAAGCCGAAGCCTGAATTTTCGGCCTTATTGAGGAAACAACTATGGTTAATAACCCCCTATTTTCAGGCTTTATTTGTTAGGTAAGGGTACCTTACATGGGGGCCCCGGTTGACTGGCCATGATTTCTTCACCTGGTTTTCGTCGAATTTCGTAGGCTTGGCTCCCGTGGAAAAGTTGCCCATGAGTCAACGACGTAGTGGAGCACAGGTCAAGACGTTTGATCGGCGACTTTTCGAGTTGAGGTGTTGAGTGGGGGGGTTCCAAAAATAGGGGGAAACACCCCAAAAAGGATGGTGAAAATCATGGAAAACCCTATTAAAAATGGACGATTTGGGGGGAATTTTCCCACTATTTTCGGAAACATCCAGATGGAGTTGAACAGATTTACTGTTGATGGAGTTGAGGAAGATTCCATTCATGACCTTGATTGATTTGATTGGTTCATGATGGGATCCTTTAGTTTCATGGCTTACTGTATATACTAGTGTGTCCATGGAAGTTGGTAACTATAGGTAGTAAGTTGGTTTTTTAGCTATTTAGGGGACGTAAACAACCTACTTATATAGGGGTGAAGTTTCATCCATTTACTAAGTACCGGCAGGACATCCCAGTAAGCTGGGCCCGAAAAACCCAGTTATAAGTGGAGTGAAATAACCCTCCCTAGGCATCCAGTCAGGCATATTGTCAGAAAATGATGAAGGAGATCAGGAGTGTCCTTTCATCTCCGAAACGCTGAGTATGTTGGTTCCATTACTATTCTCAGAGACAGGATGGAAATTGGAAGAGTCATTAAATTATCTCTTTTCTTTTAGGGTTATTGTTAATGAAAGATTACTTAGTAAGGTGGGCCCCACTCACCAGTTATAATAGTTATAAGTGATGTGGACCCTTATAAATGGCCGAAGATAGATGGGTATGCCTGGGGTTATTTCATCCTACTGATGGCTTGATATGTGAGAGTTGACCTTGGCTACTCTTTCTTCTACATGGTTCCGTGGAAAATGGCTGGACATTTGAAATGTAACGATACTACTATTGGAGGGAGCATGTTTAACTTCCATGACTATGGGAGGAAGGGTATTTGCTGTATATATAGGGGATTAATTAAATACTACCCCGTGTCATATTCCGGGATTTTTTCATAAAACCATGAACTGAATATGGATCCACCCGTCATGAACCAACCAGTTATCATGGAATGCCGCGGAATGCCACAACCAACGGTTTTTCGTGGAAGCTTTCCCCAACTTCTTATTGGGGGAGCGACTTGGGTCGCCAGGGATCCTGAAAATCACGGTCCGGATAGTTGGGATGCGAGTTTTTAGCCCTCCACCCCTCCGATCTCAGCTAGCACCGGG
Organism: Breviolum minutum Mf 1.05b.01; assembly: GCA_000507305.1. NCBI lineage: Eukaryota > Dinophyceae > Suessiales > Symbiodiniaceae > Breviolum > Breviolum minutum. The sequence goes on from DF241140.1 coordinate 23,171, forward strand.
CTGACATGAGATTTTTCGTTGTAGGTTTTAGGGTCATTTGCTACTGGCCACAGGACCTGCAGGGCGAACTCCCTTGATCCCCTGTTTGTTGTTGTTTTTTTGCAAAAAACCCAAGGCATGCCTATAGAGCTGGAAATTTTGGAGATATCTTCAAGCAACTTCTGGTCCACACCATTGTTGAGCTAAAAGTGGAAAAGAAGGCGCTTTGTTGAAGTTTCGCCAGTTTTGCCATGTGTGGATGGTGGCGATTGGATTAGGTATGTTTTTTTGTGCAGAAATTGATCCGCAAGAAACACCAAAGGCCTGTTAGTTAGGGGCCCGTTTGTTCCTGTGAAATGGAGTGATTTTTTGTTGGTTAAAGTTTATGTTTTGCCTTGGATTTGTTTTTTTTTCATTGCCCGAAGCATCATGGAATCTCAAACTGGTGGTTTGGAGATCCTAGTAGCCTTGTTATACAAAGTGTCAAGCCCTTGTTTTTTGGCATTGGAGGGTCTAATGATTCTTACTAGGGTGTCCATGGTACTTAGTAATTGGATTATAACCCATATATATATATATATATAAGTAGGTAGTAAGTCCCGTAAACAGACCATAAAACCAACTTCCCAAACTTAGTTGCTAACTTCCATGGACAAATCACCCCCTGTAGGGTGGTGGTGATTTTTTGCCGGGCAGGAGTCTCCGGTTTGGTATGTAGAGCCTTGTGGTGGAGAAGGTGAATATCACGTGGGACGTTTGCGTGATAGCTATGAGGGACAACCTATGAAGTGGCCAAAAGCGGAGGAGATTTGGGGAGAAAATAGGGAAGATTTGACAGGCAATTTTGAGGACCTCAAATAGCCTGGGACCCGAAAAAAAAACAGGTTTAAACCCCCTGTATTGGAGGGTCGAATGAGTCTTAGGGGGGGGGGGGGAAGATATTGGGAAGTTTTTTGCCGCCGCGATTTTTTCCGAACATGGGAGATTTGGAAGACCTATCAAAATATGAACAGAAACATGTTTAACACATGTTAGGAAAAGATACACCAAAAAAGAAATTTTAGCAACATTAACTGGGCCCCGACCAGTTATCACTGTGGTTACAATTCCTATAAGTATCCAAGAAATCTCCAACAGGACCCACTGAACGGACCCCTAAACCTGAGTATCTAATAGCTCTAGCAACTTACTTAGGGGTCCGTTGGTAAGGTCCCATTCAATTTTTGATGGAAAGTAGGGTCATAACCACAGTTACCTGTTTAAAGGACCATTGATATATAGGGGTCATTCCCGCCATGTATTTTTTTGGATCCGGGACCCCAACCTTGAAGGGCACCCACTCTACAGGCTTACAGGTGACGGCTACAGCGGCTACAAGATGAGGGAGTTATAGGGGTGACAAAAAAATCCAAATAACCCATTGTCAATAGTTGTTTCTGCTTAATGAAATAGGTGGTAGGTGATGTATATATATAATGTATATATATATACATTATAATGTATATATATATAATCCCCCAGAAGGCAAGGACTATAAGTGGTATATATTGAAACAAATGGGGGATTATATCACCTACCATCTACTAAGGGAACCAGGAAGTTCCATTGCACCCATTGAGTTTCGGCCATATATAGCTTAGGTCCATCTTGTGGTTGTTTTTTTTCGGCATTGTTTGTGGGTCAAAATACATTTTTCTCGGTTTGAAGCAGGCATTGTCAACTGAACAATGGTTGTTCAGGGTACATAGGAGATGAACAACTACAAGGTTATGTAGGGATTATTTCATAAACCATTGTTAATTTTGTAAGGATCCCTTATAAAAACCAACTGGTATCATGGAAAGAAAGAGGTTTTTTTCGTGGCTCAACTGTGCCATGTACCCTTACAGAATGTGTATTTGCTGGAAGGGTTTTAACCGGCCACCAGTTTTTGGGCTAAACTTCTTTCCCGTTGGTGGGAACGAATTTCACATAGTTTCACGATTATGTTTGTAAGAGTTTAGCAGCAACAATTTCAGGTACCTAAAATGGAGCTTACGTAAGCCTTGCATAGAGCTTATCAAGGTGAGTATACCTCCATTTTAGGTACCTGAATGTTTTATGAGTTCATCATCATCCAAAAGAAGCCACCATTTTGTTGGTTGACTTCCAGGGTAGTTGGAAATTCCATGCGATGGAGTACAGCAAATTGGCGGCTTTGGGATGAAGAGATGTGGCCCCAAAAGTAGAAAAAGGACTACAAGTAGTGGATACCTCAAGGATATTTATACCTTCAAGATACGTCAGGATGACACAAAATTTGAAGCATTTGTGTATATATACTTGCTCTCCCCCCCAAAAAAAGTCCTTTTCATCTCCACCCCGAAAAAATCAAAGAATCACAAAAACACTGAGATGAACCAAAAAACAACACTTTTTGTTGACACCTCCCCTCCAAGAAAACAAACATGATTTTTGACCCCAAAAAAAACATCTGTTGGGGACTTGCAAGGACTTGTACTCAGTACTGGAAAAACAAGATCTCACGTACATGCCTCCCGAAGTGAAGGGCTGGATGGATGCGATGCACATGTTGAGCCGTGGCTGGCACAAGTGGATCGATGTTTTATGGCTGGTCTGGTAGTCAAACCTAGCGAAACCCCCCAAGGCTAAACGTAACCCCCCTTTGAGAAATAAGGGTGTTTAACTGTCCGGCCTTGGTATTGAAGGAAACCAAGGGTTGTGCATCATAAAGCCCCTCATTTCTGGCCAGGGGGGTACCTTAGGTTGACTAGCCATGAAATGGATTTGGTGTGGAGGGATGGGCCAAGTGTGGCTCACGTTACAAGTTTTGTACCTGCTACACTCTCTCGAAGTTTAACAGCTGCCCCCCCTGAAAAATTGGTGGTTGGACAGTAACTTTTCAGGGGCGTTTGCTGTTATTGGTTTGGGGATTTTGTTGGTGATGCAAAATAGTGGGACGGTCCCAAAATGCCCAGAAGATACTGCGAATGGTGCATTCCCTTGGAGGGTTTTCACACCCAATGGTTTTGGTGGCATATCACTTTGGAAAGCTTCGACTTACAGGTAATGCTTCAACTTTCGCAGAATATGGAGATCCCGAGCTTTTGAGCAAAGAAAATAACATCTTTGTTGTGCCTCCAAATGGGTTTTGATGTAAACATACATCAAGGGGATGATATCGGCTATGATGTCCTTGGTGATGGTAGGGACGAATCCCCAAACTTAAACTCCAACTCCATAGAGATGCCAACCTCCAACCGGACCCACGGGTCACGGACCCCTAAAACTGAGTATATATCTTATAGCTCGATCGCAACTTACCTAGGTGTGCATTGGTAAGGTCCCATTCAATTTTTGATGGATCTTTTGTAGTATTTTTTACCTACAACCACGGTGCACCTAGAAACTTACAGACACTCTTTTTTGGCGGGCTTCACCGGCACCATTTTATGGGTGAAATCTTTCAGAATATGGATCATTTGATTTGGGTGCATACCCAGATGTTCCAGTTCCGTATATCTTTGGAACCAACCTCCCAGTTGCGTATCAGGTAGACTCGAACACTGGTGAACCAAATATATAGGTTCCAGATCATTTGGGTTGTAGGTAGGTAGGATGTAAATAAATAGGTATATACATAAATGTAACCGCTCCAAAGTGAAATGCTGGACCTGGGAACTGAATCACAAAGGATGTTTTTGTGGAGCAAACTGCCGTATTTCCTAAGAATATTCCTTGTTTTTACGGGGTGAACTAAACATAACCTTACCAGGGGCTGAAAAAGATGATGCTGTTTCATCCACCGCCCTTTGGCTGTGATGTTTGTACACATGGGTGGAGGTTCTTGGAGGATCTCATCCCATGACTTGGAAGGAAGTGATCGTAAGTCCACAAGACCTGGGGTTGTGGGACCACTTCCGAAATGGCCGGATTTTGTTGGTTTATTAAATGGGGGTGAAACTAACTATACTTACTAAGTATGGCTACCTGGCAGATCATAGCAGTAACGGATGGCACCTTTTTGAGAAGTCATTTGAGCAGTGCCCACTTAAGCCGTGGGCATTGGCTGTATATATCTGATGAAATGCTACCCAGTTAGGGATTATGATAGGCCATGAAATAAGGATCCCTATCAACCTGAATCAGGATTTCATGGAATGTCCGGTTTTGAACGTTGCTCTTTTTCCCAAGTGTTTTCGAAGTCGCGTTGTCTTTTCTCTTTTTTCGAAACCAGAAAGGAGGTGTTTTTCTACGGGTTGTCTAAAGTTGTCTTGAGGTGTTTACGTTGTTGTTAAACCCCAGGTTGAATTTCAGAAACATGCCTTACCCCAAAAAATTGCCATGCATGATTGAAAAAAGGAAAAATACTCAAAGCACACTTTTGGACCAAAGCAATATTCCATCAAAAATTGAACCGGACCTTACCAATGGACCCCTAAGTTGCTAGAGCTTTTTTTGGATACTCAGGTTTAGGGGTCCGTTCAGTGGGTCGTGTTGGATATTTCTTGGAAATATTTCCCGTCTGCAGTTGCAGTTGATGCGCCCTTTAAACCTGTGTTTCTTCAAAATGTTCCGCGACGTTTTTCCACCAGAGGAATTTTGCAGAGGACCTGGATTTTGAGGTCACTGGCGAAGGACCTTTTGGAGGGGTGTTTGTCATATCCTGGGGGTTCTAAGGATCCAATGTTTTTGCCAGGTTAAATGAGCAGTGAAACACGGGACGGGGGTTTCTGGTTGGTTGGTTTGTGGTTATAGGGTAATTACTTGGATGTCCCGGGACAGGTTTGTTAGGATCTTAATGCTTAGGATCAATGGATTATTTCACCTATGTATCAATGGGTTTTTTGTTGGGTTTACAACCCATCCACTTGTATACTAATTATTGATCCTAACTTCCTGGGACATCCAAGTATGTCGAGGATGAAATACTGTACCCTTTGTTATGTGGTTGGATCGTTTCATAAACGGTGAATAAGGATCCGTTAAAAAGATAATGAGGAGTTTGGAAAGGTAAATGAACTGACATTTTGGTGTGAATTTCAGGTGCCCATGATTTTGTGCATAAGATTCCATGAGATCATGAGGTGTTTTTTTGAGTCAGGGCACTCAATGTCACCGTGTTTTTGCTCCAGAAGAATAGCCGTATTTTTTTTTCAGGATTACTCACCATCATCATCCCCAAAAATAATCCCGAAAAAAACAGGTGAACATGTCCCTAGGCAAATGAAGTGACTTGTTGGATGGAAGTTAGTACAAGCAAATCCCTCATTGCAAAGAGGCCCCATAGTCAACATGATAGATGAACTAGATTAGATGAGCAAAAAACACAAAAAAAAACAGCAAATACGAGGTAAAATGGTATAACTACGACTACACTTCATCTCTAAGTGGAAAAACCTGTCAAGAAAAATCAGCGCAGATCCGTTTCCCACAAAGGAGCAGAAAAAGATCCTAGAGAAGACGGCATCCAATGGTTGCCGAGTACTACTTTGATGGCCTTGCGCTTGCTGCGTACCTTGTAGAGAGCGCGCCAGAGTTTTTTTTGTTTCTGTTCGATGGGTGAACGTGTGAGGTTGCAAGAATGAACTGAATATATCATGTGTTCTTTAAGCTCGTTTTTTAATGGATTCTATCATGGTAAATCAACATGTTGCACCACCTTTTGGGGAATATGTTGTATCTTTTCCAACCACCAAACAAGCAATTCTGGGTCATAATTAGATGTCCAGGTGATTCAATTCCTGACCTTTTTATCAGCGATCATTGGAGGCTACCAACAACATCCCCAAAAGGTCGTAAAGAACTGCCAGGGAATCAATCTTATATCCCATATGCTCCGTAGATTTCAGCCAAATTAGGTAAATATTCCATACTTTTCACGAAGAGATCGTCCATTTTTTCCAAAATCACCTAGGATATGTGGTCAGATGCTCCTCCTAGGTTGTAAACACAAAAAGGGATTTCATTTTTAGGAGATCCCCAGTACCCTTCACTTGCTGTTCCTGAAGGGGGAGCATTTAAATGCATACAACCCCAAACAACATTCCCTGGATGTTTTGATAGTCAGGCAGGTGGGGATGGGCTATACGCCATATAGCGTTTTTCTTGAATTTGGCAAATTGTTCAAGAAAACTTCGAAGATATCGCATGTTCTTTAGACACTGTTCAACCATTGAGGTCTTTGCATAGGTCTTTTGCTACACTTGAACCACAGATGGTTCTCGAAAACAACATCAGACTTGATAAGGTTGTTCTGCATCAACAGAAGATATGTTGGGTGATTGTTTTCCAGGCAATTCTGCAAACGTGACTTTTTGGGATGGTGAGTGAAAACGTGACTCTTTCCAAGGGTGAAATCGTGACCTCCAACCTGATAAAAAGGTCACGAATTGAACCACCTGGTTGATGTTCATTTCCCTGCCTAGTTTGTTCGTAGGATTAAGGCTAAGAAAAAGTAGCCCCAGGTCATAGGATTTGTTGTAGGCGAAATCCCGAAGTCTTAGGACATACCTGGATCCTTACTAGGGTATCCTGCTGGAAGTGATCGTAACTAGTTTTATATAGTATATAAGTTGCTATATTTCACCTATTAACGGGACGTAAACAACCTATACTTATATAGGGGCTACAGTATAATCCATTGATCCTAAGTACCAGCAGGAAATCTCTATAAAATAACTAGGGTGAAACAACCCCAGGCAAACCAAATTATTTCATGTATTTTCGGCCATTTATAAGGGGCCCATAACTTAGGACATACCTGGATTCTGATATTGATTGATCCTTTCTAACATCTTGACCACTTCCAAGGTCCACATGATCCGGTGACAATTTGGGAGGCACAAAGACTCGAGACTTGCGGGGTGTTTTGGTCGTGGTTCTTTGATGGTTAGATATATGGTTAGTTGATTTGGTGGCTAAGCTTATCACAAGATACAAAAGAAGTATACTTAATCATCTTTAAGGGAAGTTGGGCTGGGTAGCTTGTCGAAAAATCATAGGAAGAAATGAAGAATTGATGCAACCATATAATTATTAACTGTTGATGCATGAACTCTTGCACTCAAAATTCAAAAAAGCAGTTAGCATAATTGAGTGATCCTTGCCAGATTTTTTACCCAAGAATTTCCCGCTTGATGACACAGAAGTGTTTCTTGCCCTAGTCTTCCAAATACCTCCTGAGGTTTGGTGTTTAAAAGGTATGTTTTTGGGGTCCAATTGACACCTCCTCAATTTAGGTGTTTGGAAGCCTAACATGGAACCCGAACTCAAAATAGAGGTTTGCTTCAGGTGATTTTCCTTTTCAATTGGGTGATTTTTAAGGTGAACCATGTTAATTTTCAATCACATAAATTGCTCACAAATAGAACGGGTGGGGTTGAGCCCCAAAAGAGGTGTATATTGAGGATAGTTTAAAGATATTTAGAGGTCTTTAAAGGGGTTGGTGACATGTGGCATGCAACCAAAAAGACACCCTTCACCAACAAATGGTCGGATCCTTGAATTTATTCTTCTTTAAGTCCAGTTCTGAACTTGTCGAAATCATTCCATAGTCTTAGATGTACCCTTAGGACCTTTGACTTTCTGAGTTTAGGGTTTGAAATTAAATGTAATCTACTGAAAGTTAAGCTTTTAGCAAGGTACCTAAGTTTTCCAAGATTCATCTTCAAAATGAGGCCTTTCATGGAAACGGCCGAATGAAATCCGCAATTTGGAATTCCTGGAAAACAGCCATTGCGACGTCTATTTCCATCAACTAAGAACGTCTAAAAACAGCAATCCAGTTCCCTCAAAAAAGATGATACTTTGCTATGTCTTCCAGGTTGTGTTGTTTAGAATTTTCTCTTAATTTCCGCAGATCGATGGAGAAAAACCTTGGCAAAAAGGACAAAACTTGGCTCCTCATACAAGGTGGGCCCCTTACCAGTTATAAATGGAGTTATAACTCCTTTAAGTACGGTCATAACCCCAGTTACCCCTTTATTATTATAAGGATATGTTTGAAAGGGTTATAACTCCACTTATAACTGCTAGGGCCCCACTTTCTATGGCGGCATCTTGTTTCCCTCATCCTTTGCAGGATAATCGTACAGCCTTTGGCCCGTTGTTCAACTTCGTTCGGAACTGGAGTGGTAAGATCAAACCGCACATCGAGTACCTTGGTTTTTTGTTGTGGAGGAATTTGTGGAGCATACCAAGGTAGTTGGAAAAATTGATCCCCCTAAAAACACAGGACACGACGAAGAGAGATATTTGACAAGATTATCAGGATTGCCAATTTAGGTTTACGAGATAATTAACACATGATTGCCTTTTTTTGATCTTATGAACCCAATTTATAAGTATACAAAATGTGACATGTTTTTTCAGGTATTTTTCTCAAATATTTGAGTCTGGGAATCCCCCATTTTGAGAAAATACTTCTCCCCTCACAAGGGAGGCAAATGCGGGTGTGTCTCAAAAACGAGGGCCTGCCAAAAAACATGTAATAATAATATTCACCACCACCACCACCACCACCACCACCACCACCACCAGCATCATCATCATCATCATCATCATCATCATCATCATCATCATCATCATCATCATCATCATCATCCATCAATCATCAATCATCAATCATTAATCATTAATCATCAATCATCAATCATCAACCATCAATCATCAATCATCAATCAATCAATCATCATCATCATCATCATCATCATCATCATCATCATCATCATCATCATCATCATCGTTCATAAGCTTTGGTATCTTGCATTATTACTTGCATGATATTTCATGATATATATATACATTTGTATGTATATATATATATATTCATATCCCTAAAAATCGAAGCTTCACAGCATCCCATCTGTCCGTCCTACATGAACCTGGGAGTCTCTCCCGACCTCGCTTCGACCAACACGGTCAACGGTGAGGTTGATCTTCAAGGATGGGTTGAAACAATGCCATCGCAGATGGGTACAACATAGACCTGGCTCCATTTCGGATGTGTGCCATGGCTACTAACATGAGCAATCAAGGAATTTGGGATTTGCAGTTTTTCTAAGGCAAAAATATTCCCCTTGAGCAATGAAAAAAGGACCCCGGTTGGTTGTTTAGGGTTTATGTCGGGGATGAAATACTACCCAGTTCTGTGGATGATTTTTTTATACTGCATACGGGGATTATGGTATGTACATATGTGGATGTTTTTGTTTGGGCCTAATTCAACTGGAAATTCTAGTGTTTCCACTGAGGAAGGCCATTAAGACTAATAAAACCACCAATTTTTTTTGTATTTGGACACATGAATCAACTACAGTAATGGTAAATGGGTGGTTTTGGGGCCCGGAGGTTTGGAATTCGTTTGGGGTACTCCTAACAATCCCTTTTGTAAGGGAATCCCAGGAATCCAAACCACAAGGCCCCAAACCACAAGGCTTCACAATTAGCTGAGGTAAACTGACATAGCCATGTTAGATTTCGGGGTGTATGTTTCCTGAATCTCTAGGCTTCCAAACACCAAGCATAAGTAGTGATAAGAGTGGACTCCCAAACCCTACCCAGAAGACCGACCTCACCTGAGCAGGTATGGAAGACTATATAAAGAATATGTGATCCCACAAAGTTAAAAACTTGGGCATTTACCCTCAAAAACTACCTCCCCTCAAAAAAAATAAGGCCGGCCTTATTGAGAAATTAAGGTTACCCACCATCGTCCCAAAAACTGGCCTTATGTATTTCTTGGGGGAGCGGGGGCATTTCAGATTCCCATGACATTTTTACGGCCCTTGGCGAAAAGAATGCAACCCAACCTTCGGGTTCTGTTGCCAGAACCCGATCGTTCAAAATCATTGACCAACCCACATGCTCCGAGTGGAACATGGGAATATTTACCTATACCCTCGAAGGTGAACCATAATCATGGAGGTGAAAGGAAGATCATTTTCCTTTCTAAATGGGAGATTTGTAGGTTACATGTTAATCTTCCGGGGTGTAATACTTCTACTAATAAAAAATCAAGCCATCCATCTAAACTCCGTGAAACCAAGATGTTGAGGCACTGACCCGTCAGGGAGAATTTGTGGTAGCCACACCATTGATGGTGACAAGAGTGCCAGCGATATAACCAAGTATTTTTTTTGTGCAGTAGCTAGAAACAGGTGAATTGATCTTTCAACAACAGTAATAGTGCATAATGTGGACTCCCTCTTGTTGTTCTGCATGGGTATTTTGATTNGTAATACTACTACTAATAAAAAATCAAGCCATCCATCTAAAACTCCGTGAAACCAAGATGTTGAGGCACTGACCCGTCAGGGAGAATTTGTGGTAGCCACACCATTGATGGTGACAAGAGTGCCAGCGATATAACCAAGTATTTTTTTTGTGCAGTAGCTAGAAACAGGTGAATTGATCTTTCAACAACAGTAATAGTGCATAATGTGGACTCCCTCTTGTTGTTCTGCATGGGTATTTTGATTGGTATCTTAGTTCTATCCATGTTCAACACGTAAATTGGATATTTTTCAGCATGGCAAGCATCCACCTCCCATTCTTTCAAGCAAGATTCATAACAGGGCAAGGCTGTTTCAATACAAGACATAAGCGGCTCCAACTTGCCGATGCAAGTATCGGACCTCCCGGACCGCTTAAGTAGCTTCGTTCAGGTATGGCAAATACAATGGCCAGCGTGGTGTTGCAACTTGCCGGGCCGTTGGCACATTCACCATCACCATCGGTAGAGGGGACAGATGGTTTTTCTCGGAGAGGGTCCATGACATGATAGGGAGGATGATTGTACAACACCCAAAAATAACTAACATTTGAATCTAAACATGACGGCCCCCCCCTAAAAGAGTGATGCTAAAGTGTGCTTGTCAAATTTTGTCAGCTTGTCAAAGAAGTCATTTGAGCAATGAAATAAAAACCTGGTTGCTTAGGTTATATGAGGGGTTGTACTACCCAGTTATATGGGGATGGCAATAAGCCATTATATATAACTGGTCAAATTATAGCGACCTTACACGACCCCGAAAGGTAGCTAAGGAAGGGAAATCCCCTTTGGGAAATCTAGGTTGGTGAAATAGCATCATGTGGCCAGATGGAAGGTAGAACTAAGCAGTCTTGGAAAGTTTTAGGATTGCGAACTTAAAGGTAGATGTCAACTGCTAGTGATTCTTGGTCACGCTGTGAATGGATACTGTAGATGTCAGAAACCACTCAAAGTGTTTTTGTGTAGCTGTATGTTTGTTTGATCTCCATGTTTTTTTCGGCACACAAAGAACTTTTTCTTACCACCTGCTTAACAACATACAGCAACATATAATTATCTCCATACAAAGCAACCTCTTGGAAAATCCGTGTTTTCTCCAAAAAATATCTGAGGTCTTCATTGATCCAGACTATACTAGGGGTGGTGAAGCAGAACGTTGTCAGAAGATCATGGTGGATTTGTGGAAGCATTGGCGATCAGCCACTGTAGTGATTACCTATCCCATAGGCCATTGGATGACCGGGGGGAGTGTTTGGGAGTCCATGTGTTTTTTCTCAAACCCATAGGCCATACTTGGAGGATGGGCTCCCAGTGGGGGGGTCAGTGGTGATTGTAAGTCCCCAAGACCTGGGGTTGTGGGATCCCTTCCATTCATGACCTTTTTGTTGGCTTATAAATGCGGTTGATCCTAACTACTTACTACCTGCATTCATCCACCAAGCATGGGATGGGAATATTTACCCAGCCATTTTCCCCTTGTTCATGTGGCCATTGTTTGCTTTCATGAAGGTATAGCTCTTTCAGTGTGATCCGATGAGTCGAACGAAAACTTCAAAATGATTTGTTACGGAACAGAAAATATGGATATATGTATCAGATATATATTTATATATATCTATATGATAGACATCTTTGTTGTTTGCTGTTGGTAAAAACAAAATGTGACTTTAGAATCAATTCATGAATTTGCGACTGGATAGTCTGGTGGCTAAACCTGAAAAAAAACTAAAATCGAAAAGATCAGCTACAGAATATTCCGAATAGGATCCATGTATGGCAAATTTACCGATCCATGGATTGGATGGTTGATTTTTCTGGGTTTTTCATGTAGGTGAAGATACCAGGTTCATGGATCCTATAGGTATTCATTTGTTGTTGAACCTGGAATATGTAACTTTAAGACCCCAAGAGATTCATGCTTGCATGCAGGTCCAAAGTACGAGAAGAAGGCAAGAGAGTCTCGGCTCTGAGGGTAGCAGAGGCTGAGCATTTTTTAGAGGTGGAATATCGCTTGAACAAAATTTGAAGGAGTTACAGAAGTGATCCCTTACCAGTTATAAGTATAGGGCATACGGTCGTAACTTATAACTCCATTTATAGGGGTGAAATAACCCCAGTTACTTATTTACAAGGATTTACGTGATTATGTGGGTTATAACTCCATGTTTGACTAGTAGAGACCCATCTTGTAGAGATTTTTAGTTCACCGCTCAGTGAATGATACGGATACACATGGTGTATTGATATTACATGTTACTACCACCATGAACTATCTAATTTTTGTAGGAAAATAAAGGATGCATCCCCAGAAACTCAATGTATGGGATATCTAATATATTTAACTACATTTCTAAATGTAGGTAGATATCCCATACATTGAGTGTCTGGGACTGAGTCTTTGGGGCTGTGCAATTCCAATTAAAAGCACAAGAAAATTCCCTCGCACAACCTCTGCAAGATGCCCACCTTCCCAACGTGTTCCCCACCAGAAACAGCCGGCCTTCTGATCAAGGCTTTATAACAACCCCATTGGTTTCCCTTTCATAAAGGCCGGCTATCAAACACGGCTATTTCTGAGGGGTTTAACGTTGGTGTTGGTTAGCCGTGAAGGCTTGCATATATATATATATAAACCTTCATTTCTGAGGGGGTTACGCTGGAGGATGGGCTCCCAGTAGTGGTTAGTAACCATGGTATCGGGTTGTGGGACCCCCTGCCAAGTTGTAAAGGAGTGGTGATCCTGACTACCTAGAACCCACATGGGGCCCCACATTTTTTGGAAGATTTGCCCCATAAAATGGTCCCGGTCAACCCCGCAAAAAAAGCGGTCGATTGTTGGGTTGACCAGTCATAGTTTCTCGCCCAAAAATAACCAATGGCATCAACCGAGGATTTTAACCAAGCTGTGCGCCAAGCAGACAAAACCTTGGATTTGATGACCATTGAAGCGTATGTTGCGTGGCGTATGTTGCAATTCGTGACTTTTTTAGGATTTTAGGGGGACGTGTTTGGACAAAACGATGTTGCTTCTTGTCCCATGGTTTCCCGTGTCTTTGCAGATGCATTTTGGTGTGTATATTTTTTTAATGAATATATACATGATTCGGTACATACTGGTATATATTATTTCAATAGAAATGAATTTTAATCATATAAGTACTACATTTGGAATGATTACTTCAAATAACAATGTTATTTGCAAGAATGATATTGATATGTTTCATCAATATTATAAATATTCGCAGGTTTATTGTAATTGCTAGTAATAAACAGTTCAGAAGTTAGGATATATTTTATTGATAATGTCTTTTGATATTTTACACGTGTTTCTATTAATTTTCAACTTTTACCGTAGCCATTTTGGCTCTGTCAGCGTTTCGTTGCTTTACTGCGACATGTTGCTTCGTTCTTTGTGTCGCTTGACATTGACTGTGACTGTGCAGTTCCGCAGTTCTTTTATTCAGGCGTATGCGGCCTCAACAGCGCCCAAGCAGCGGCGGCACTACAGTGTTACCCGGGGTCATATTCTCAGGGTGGTGGTTGCAAGTAGGTCAAGATTTCAAATTTGCTCTATGGACTACGTTGTGCTACTGATGGTTTCCTTTTGGAATGGTTCTTCTTTGGCAAAAATATCCAAGACAAGTTTGGATGATCATTGAAGTTTGAAAAAAATAACCTGTTGCAAAAGATTTAAAAAACCTATTATGGGTGTAACTTTCTAGTGTGTTTCATTCGCGCTTTTTTTGTGGTGGGGGTGTGAACTTGTCATTTTTTCACAGGGTGATTCGCCACGTTTTCGAATCCTTGGAATCATTCAAGAGGTCCCTCTGACCTTCATTTGTATACACTATAGGCTATTGAATCTATTGGTCATGTTCCTCGCTTTACGCATGTCCTTTGAGGAGAAACCTGCTGCAGCAACAACAGCTGTGGCCAAGACCGAGGACATGCGTGGGCTTAGCTAACATAGCACCTGTTTCACTAGATTCTGGACATCCCCAAAATGAAAACAAGAACTTCTTCAAGCAATATGGGATTGCTTTTGAATTTGGAATGTTTTCTCATGCATTTCTTTCTATCAAAATTCATCATGTAAAAGTGTTCAAAAATCAGTTTTTCTGCCTGGTTCTGGGGTGGGGCCCATTTGGTGATGGAAAACATCAAAGGTATATACAATAGCAATCCTAGAAGAAGGAACACCTATATATATATATACAATCTTTTTATATATATATATACAATATAACCCACATATATATATAATATCGCTTGCATGCATGTATATCAAAATATTCGCAGCTTTCTATCTTGGTCTTCATGTATGTATATATTTATACACATTTATTGGAACACATTCATGAAACATGTTTCTGCTCCGTATGAGGTTTGCCAACGTGGCATGACTGTTGTTGAGGTGATTTTTTTTGAGGGTGGGCGCGTTTCCTGGAAGGATGATATCGGTATTGCTACTGCCTTTAGTCTTTCCAGCCCGCATCATGTAAACATGAAATTCCAAATTCAAGGTGTTGACTTTAAGGTGTTTCGTTGACAGAATTGTAAATAGCAAAGGTTTTGAATCATTGAGTGCGTATCGTCCATCATCTGATTTCTTTTCATATTCCTAGAAGCATTTGGGCTCTGGTTGATCATTTGACACTGCGCGACCTTCGTCATCCCGTGTATCTTTTGGGATCATGGTTGCTGGGTCATCATCGTCCTTCGCTACCCCTCCATCTACGCCGCAACGCCTTCGCCGCAGTCGGGCAGCTTTCTTCTCGCCGCAAAAGAGTTCCCAATAGGTTCTAGTCCATCTTTGTCATCGGCTGACCGTAGGAAGAATCTTGCTTTGTCACCCAGGACCGCCTTGAAGAGTTTGATTTCCAAGTCTTCTGATACTTATTCCCAAGCTACCACTTTGGTTTTGGGTGAATGGTCACCAAAGACGGTCAAGAAGGGGAAGCATCATTCTTCATTGCCATCTTCATCATCGAGTAAGTCTTCCAAGAGCACCGGCAAGAAGGGGAATCAGATTGTGAAGGTGAAAGCAAGTAAGGTGGTCCAAAACTTATATGATCTCAGGTGGCTTTGCTTCTTTCACAAATTTCAGTTTCTCTGGCAGGTGGTTCTGCCTCTTCCAGTTCATTTAGAGGTCGTGCAGCTGCCACTAGGAGAGTCTTCTGCCTGCTGGACTGTTGGCTGTCAGAGTGCCATTTTTGTATCCTCACTTGATAGGCATTGGATGTGTAAGGTGGTCTGCAAGTAAGGTGAAAGCACCCGCAATTTCTTCGGCGCCCCCGCGGTGTTGGCAGCGCAATTTGAAGGTGGGGCCATCTTGGTGCCTGATGTCTTGATTCTGCCACCGCACATGTCTATGCGATGTGTACAGATGCACAGACCTGCCAGAGGCCGCAGCAAAAAAGAACGTATGTATAGGTTACTTACTCTTCAGCACAGCATGAAACGTCCGTGTTTTGTTGTGATAGATGCTTCGAAACTTGTCCTTTCAAAAGCTCTTTGCTAATCGATCGATGGTGTGCATAAGATGACGCTCGCAGCTGCATGATAGTCCATCGTTCAAAAGCCGTCTGCATCTCTTAAAGGTAGTTTGTTTGCTTGTCAGCCTTTTGCTTGTCAGCCTTTCTTCCATGACAACGAGTGCTGTCCTGCTGGCGTTATGCAGTGAGTCAGTTTCACAGTGGAACAGTTCGCTCCATCACTGTTTTTGCTCTGCCATGGGTGACTCACAACAACCAAGTTCTCGTATAGGTTTCCTATTCTTGACACTTCCGCCATCGCCTTGTGCGTACTACTGGTAACACATCAATCACAGTCAGAATGCTAAGGTACCTGGAGCTGTCCTGGTCCCAGACCCAACGTTTGGCAAGCTACGAAATC
This sequence comes from Breviolum minutum Mf 1.05b.01, assembly GCA_000507305.1. Lineage (NCBI taxonomy): Eukaryota > Dinophyceae > Suessiales > Symbiodiniaceae > Breviolum > Breviolum minutum. The sequence continues at coordinate 39,318 of DF241140.1, forward strand.
GCTGCAGCCCTTGCGAGGCTGCAAGCTGCCAACGCGGCAGCCGAGCGAGAAGCAGCAGCTGAAAGAGAGGCAAGAGCATGCCTGACCGAACAATGTGAACCTACAGGATCCAGTTTCATTTTTTTTACAGGTGGCCAAAAAGGAGGCTGAGGCCAGGGCCGGGAAAAGTTGTGGTAATGTTACAAATTCGTATGAAACCAAACCACAAGTTGTCTTGCTCCTTTCTCAATCTAGCCAATGGCTTTCCCTTCCATGATAGCTATACTCATGCTACACTCATGCACGCAGTCAGCAGCCTTCATTTTAGCCCAAAGCTTGGTGCATGAGGCAGAAAAACAAGCCGTCAAGAAAGCAAAGGCGGAAAAACGACAAGCCAAAAAGCAGGCTAAAGCAGCTGCAAAAGCAGCTGCTCGAAGGGCAACGCGAGAGACAAGAGCTGCGAAAAAAACTCGCCAAGAAAAAGCAGCAACAAAAGCAGGCTCAGTGGGACATGGCTTTGTAACTGCTCTTGCAAATTGCAGAAAGATGTGCGAAAAACGCCAGGTCCACAACCAGAAGAAAGCTGCCCTACAGCGCAACCGCCGTGGCATGGCACGGGAGGCACCCTCTGTTCACTCATGGTTCGAACACAGTAACTGGCCATGCCCAGCCAGGACAGCAGAGCCGGAAAGGACTCCTGGAATGACCTTTGCAACGAGCGTCGGCGGGCCAAGTACGCAGCCAAACGTGCGGCACCCAGCACTCAAACACTTCCACCCGTCCTTCACTGCTTCATGCTCTTAATTTTTTTGCTTGAAGAAGCAGGCCAAGCCTCCGGGAAGCTGGACGGCCGTTCTAAAGTTGCTCGTAGAATGAAGGAATTGGTGTTGACATCAGGCATGTTTCCCAGGCTTCTAGATGATTTTAACATCACGACAAACAAGAGAAATTGGTCAAAATCGACAAAAGCTGTCTGCGTTGCATTGTCTTGAGAGCCTAGTAGAATCTAATGCCAAAACAAGAATGAAGATATGTGGTATGAGGCATAGTAGCACTTTGCCTGCTTGCGACAGTGCCAATTAGCGCACCGGCCTGGAGGCAAACGCCCTTGACCAAGCCGAAGCCTTTCCAGAAGTGGAGAGGAAAAAAGTTAAACAACCTCGCAAAAGGCGTACTTTAGAGACAGCCTTGCAGGCGAACCCTGTCAACCCACCAGAAGCAATTCCGGAAGTCGAGCAAAGCTCAGAAACCTCGCAGAAGTCGAACCTTGGAACATGCAATACGCAACAGAGGCACGAGAATCATTTCCGTGCAAGAGCCAGATGCAACTGTACCAAGCTCTTTGCAAATTTAAATCACCGTAACTGGAAGTTTCTGAACTAAACGTCCTTTGATGAACACCCGTGCCGGGCCAAAGCAAATGCTGTCCAGCCACAAGCCTGGAGCCCAGTCATGAACAAACAGATCTCAAAATTCACATGTATATTTCTCCGAAGTCAACTTAGCATTACTGTCTTTTTTCTGACCTGATTCTTGCATGGGGCTGACTAAGGGCCCCCCACAGCCATTCTTTGAACGGCAAGTGGAAGCCCAATGCGGCCTGCACGCGTTGAACAACGCGCTGGCTTGCACGGTCTTAACAAAAGAAGACCTTCAAAGGGCATGCTCCATGTATTTGGAGCAGAGCGATGACTTGGCATCCGCTCGAGCCGAGCACATTCGGCCGGGAGGCCAGTTGACCTGATGAGTTTACAATTGCTTCTGCCGCATGCTTCAGTAAATTCAAAATGCCAATGGATGTTGAAAAACATTTCAAATTGACAGAGGGGACCTGGAGCCAATGCATACACCCTTAAGCCTTTGAAACCACATCACCCACGGTCACTCTGCACGCACCACATGTTCAAAGTCCTTTTGCAAATGTTACCTCGATATTGGTGCAGGCTGGTACAGCATACAGGTCCTGTACACTGCGCTCTTTTCTCGAGGGCGCTCGCCTCGAAGTATGAAACTCGTTTCTGTTCCCAATGACAAAGATCCATAACATTCACGTGAAAATTTTGACATACGCCTGCAACTTCATGCCTGGCCCTCTCCGCTGAGGTGAGTTCGGCGCTGCGACGCAGTCCACACTGCAACGCTGGACGAACAAGTGCACTGCTGAAGAACGCCTTTGCAATTCCTCCATGCTGTTGAACCACTTGGCCTGGTTGCGCGACAGCTTCCTGGCCTTGCAAGGACCGAAAGAGCTGCGGGAGCTCCTCGACGCCGCTCGGGAGCTGCGGATGCACGACAAAGAAGTCTTTGAGAAGTGCCATCTGAGCTACCACAGCGACGCCAGCTGGCCGTTTTGACGCCACACCACTTCACACCAGTGCACAACTGACTGAATCTTTCTTTAAGTTTAAGGCAATACACTCGTAGAACGTTGTATCCCAACACAACACAAGGTATTGATGTTGTTGCAGAACATATCTTTTCATAAACAGAAGCGTTCAGATAGTGCACATCAGCTTATAACAACTGACCTCCCTGGTCACGGCGCGACACGAAGGTTTCGAAAACTCTCAGAAAGGGGCTCAAAGTTTCAAAGACATAATTGTTTTCGACCTGAACAGAACCTTCATGTCATCAAAGACCTTCCTTGCCACTCTGCAAGGCTGCAAAAAAAATCTCCTGCCATTTCATTTGCAGGTGCGTATGTCGTCGCATTGATTTGAACATATACCTCGAAAATTTGGCACGAGCACAATAGCAACGACCATATACAAACAAGATTTCTTTGATTGAAAAGCCGTTGGAGCCAGAGCCTCGAGTGAAACTGGAAGTGCCAAAACTAATCTTTCTTCATTAGAACCTATTCATTATTAGCTGGAAATATTTTAATTCATGATTTACATCATAATACAGAAAAAATACAACAACAACAACAACAACAACAACAACAACAACAACAACAACAACAACAACAACAAAAATAGTTGATGATAAATCATCTTGTATTTTTTGTTTACTCAATACTAAATGGACATATATGACTGCCTGCTAATACAACTTCTTTATCATATCTTGATTTTTCAGATAGATACAAGTAAATATAACCATAAGATCAAAATTTTAAAAACTTTTTTGTGGTTATTATTGAATCAAGGAAAAATTTCTTTAGTAAGAATCATGGAACCATACAGAAAGGATGAACACAAGATGGATCTTGTAAAATTTTAATACTGTTAAATAACGATATTTTAACTAATGTTAAGAATAAGTTTGATGAAGTAAATGATTTAGAAAAATCTATTTTAAGGAAATAGATCTAATAATCAACCTGACGAATCCGGAAGTTTCACACAGATACCCAAAATAGCCTTTTTTTTGAACTGAGATACCCTTCAAAAAGCATCATGTTGGGAATCCATGTTAAGTTTCCATGTGGTTTTACATATATGTTAAACACGGGTATACTTGATGTAAAGTTATCAGTGAAAAATTAATGTCCGCCTTTTGTGATGCGAAAGGAAAGACTAATGGGATTTTCCGGGCAGAAACTTTCAGAAAACACTCCCGATGATATCAACCGAGCATGGTGGCAAAATGACGACCGTACGGCGCCCACGGATCGTCGGGATTTGCGCAGGATTCCTCAGAAACCCACTGATTTCACCAGCCGCGGTAAAACCCAAGCCATCCGCGGGACTGATATATTTACCCAACATTGGATGTTTTTTGATAGTAAAACCTTGTAAGCTTCCAGGGAAAATGTAGGTAGATTCCATACATGGATGCCATGGGATTCCCAGATGTGCCGAATGGGACGTTGGAATATTGACCATTCTTGGCTTAGGCTTAGAGTCATAAGAGGTAAAATACGTGTTTTTTTGTTTAGGTAAATCTACCAGTCCCATGGATGGGAAATTTCACCTTCACCTTGAGGTCGAAAACAAGGATTGGCATGAAAACTCTGAGGTGTGGTCCTTTCCGGTGAACAACAAAATACGGCTTGGGCAAGCAACAAGAAACTCCAAGAAACGTGGGTTTACCAGCTACATTTTGTTAGGGAACCTTTAGGGAATCATAGACCATCCGTAGGGGTCATTAAATGTGACCGATTTTGGGGGGATATCAAACTTGATGCAAATATACCGTAAAAATGGGGGGGTTTCCCTTTTAAGAATTTCAAAAACGGAAAACCAAATCCCACAAGCTTGACATGTGTGACCAACAAACATGTTGAACAAAATTCCAGGGAAAGAAAACATGTTTAACGTTTTTTCATTTGACACATACACAAAAACAGGAAGGTTGGGACGGTTGGCACTTGGGACTTGTAGACCCTTACCGTAGGACACGTATTTCCGTAGTAGTGAACGGACCCCCGGAAATTTCAGGAGATGTTCTTTTTTTTCTAGACTTCATGATTCATCTTGGGATGCAACAAAAACTACAAGAATCCTCCTCAGGATGCGAGCACAAAACGTAAGATCAAAAACCGGGGTTTGACGCGATTGACACCATTTTTCACGGAGTCACGTTGGAATCATGTGTTATTTGCCAACTCGCATAGGGAACATCTTCAGATATCATCTTCAGCATGATTCTCATTTTGTTGCTTTTGATTTGGTACTTTCTCTACTCATTGCCTCACAAAAAATTGCCATGCTCATGTCGTAGAAGACAGGGGCCCCTTTGAACCTCCAAAAAAACTCTATTTTTTTCTGTTTTTTTCTCGTTTTGGGTTGGGGGGTGGGCGTTTTCATGTCATGTCCTAACAAAAGGATACCCTGCCACAACTGAAAATGGATGATTGGATTGGATGGCCTCTTACCAGGGGATGGCCTCTTACCAGGGGATGGCCTCTTACCAGGGGATGGCCTCTTACCAGGGGATGGCCTCTTACCAGGGGATGGCCTCTTACCAGGGGATGGCCTCTTACCAGGGGATGGCCTCTTACCAGGGGATGGCCTCTTACCAGGGGATGGCCTCTTACCAGGGGATGGCCTCTTACCAGGGGCTCAACCAACCATGAATCTGGTCAAGGTAGTTTATAGCGACCTCACCCGACCCAAAAGGTAGCTGAACCCCGGCTATTTCAGGGAAATCTAGTATTGGTAAAATATATTTCACTTGGCCACATGATGTAAAAATGTATCTCCACCCCCAAAAATATGCCATATGCATATATTGCATATGCTGTATTTTCCAACAATCCGCATGTGATCGTTCACTTGAAAGGGTTAATTTCTCCCAACCCCTACGTTGCACTGACAGGAAGACAAGTGGCGAGGCTATGGTATGTTGATCTCACAAGCTCCTCATACCACAAAGGAACGAGCTACTGCTGCCTTGAAGGCCAGTGGAAAGTGCACCTGGTGAAGGTTAACAGTGAGTTTTACTCTGCAAAATGGTGGGATTGGTTCAGATAACTTTTCAGGGGCGAACTTGAGTGGTACATGTGAAACTTCCCAAGTTGTAAAGTATCAGGTGATTCAATTTGTGATCTTTTCATCCCCTAAAAGGTCACGATTCACCTTTGAAAAGGTCATCCGAAAATGATCACAAAGACTGGGCCCAGTTTTTTTTTTGATATCCCTCCTGCTTTTAGGTCAAAAAAAAACGCGCCCCCAGAACAAAGAATTGCCAGTTTTAATTTCTAACCATCATTTTTCAGGGGTTTTTTGTTAAACTTTCCGGGGGGTGTATGACGAAGCCACCACCGATCCATGAGGGGCGAATTTCTATCAGAGTCCTCAGTTGAAACCTTTAATGGTGGTGAAACCTTTAAGGGAAGGGTCCCCCAAAATGCCCAAAATTTTTCCAGCTCAGGAATCATACTTGGATGTCCCAGGAAGTTAGTAAATGCATGTAAATGCTTAGTTAATGGGTTATAACCTACCTATAAACGGTATATACTGGGGTTATAACCCACTTACTAACCATTTACTAACTTCCTGGGACATCCAAGTAGTAATTTGCCCGCATGCATGGTATATGCTTATATCCTACTAATTTGCCATTCAATGTATACCATACATCGCTAGTCCATGTCTCATGTTTGTTTTTTGTACCTTCGGAAACTGAAAACCAAGCAAAAGAACTCAAAACAAATGATGAATGCAAAAAACCCTGGTTGGTTAGGGTGTGTAGGGGATTATACTTACTACCCAGTTATATAGGGATTTTAATAAACCATTTGAAGGATCCCGTCATTAGCCAACCAGTAGTGGAAGATGAATTTCTACATTTTGATGCGATTTTTCCGTGGAAGATGCACTCCACTTAGGGTGAAATAACCCCAGTTACCTATTCAGAAACAGGGCCATTTAATAGGGGCAAACCAACCACAGAAATTCCATGTATAGGAACCAACCAGGATGTCATGAGTCGAAACTGATCACGGGGTCCAGGTGGTGCGTGATGCATTGGCCGAGATGCCAGAGGCAGAGCCTATCCATGTGCGTATTGAGAAGCTGTGATTTTCGACGACGACGATCCGAGGAATTTAATCCAAGAAATTGAAGCTTCAAAACGGCGAAGTGGACGCACTTGATCTGTTTAAACGCAGAAACGTCACGTTTAAACACACTTTTCGAACCAAAACAAAGATCGATGATAAATTGTTGTTGTCTTTTTCATTGCTGCAGTTCACTCGGTCGCCTTTGTATGATGTTCACTCCATGATCCTAAACTGCGATAAACGGAACGCCGGAACGCATAGAAAGCCGAAGATCACAGAAAAGAACATGTCGTATGTTCGTGTGTGTGTGTGTGTGTTCTTTTTTGGAGGAGGATTGTATAGAAGAAATTGGATTTGGATTGAGCAAAGGGGTTTTGATTATGACATGATATTTGATTGAAACCATTGTTGTTGATTCTTACTTAGAGATATGATACTATGACTACATCATTCTTAGATAGTATGGTTGGTCAGGATTCCGATACATGTTCTTCACCTATAATTATATAAAGGTTCGGTTTTATGAGTTATAAACGGAGTTTTCATCTCCAAGAGAATCAACCCCATTCCAAGGCACTAGTCGAAGGATCTTCCCATGGCGTTGAAAGTGGTGAACAAAAACATGGTTAGTTTTCGTCCCCGTTACAAGTCGGGCTATATATCTTCAAATGGCGCATGATTGCTACACCTCCTTACCCTTTCTCTCAATCATGCTTCAGTGGAAAATGACCTCAAAATGAAAGGAAGCTAATATTGGAGGGACCCTTTGACCCCATTTTCCACTGAACCATGATTATGGGAGGAAGGAAGGGTAACCAACTAACATATTTCCTGAGTGGTTTGCCCATGTTTGCCCCATCCTCCAAGTAGGCAGTCCAAGGCTTTAGTGAAAATATCATTTCTTCGCTAAACTTGGATTTGTTTCAGTTGGTGATTTTTTCTTTAACGGATTTTAGGGATCCCATGAAAATGCACATCGCCATTTTCACCACCATTTTATTCGGGAGAATTTTCTTACAACTTTTTCCGGGAACGCATCGGTTAGAGTCGCGTTTATCCAAGATAAGTGGGAGCCATTTTTGTTTGGGGACATCAAACTTGATTTTTTAAAAGGTATGGGCCAGGTGATTCAATGTGACCTTTTCAGTTGGATGTCACTTAACCATTTGAAAGGGTCACTTAACCATCCCAAAAAGGTCACAAAGACTTGCCAGGGGTCAAATTTTTAGGGATTTTTCCTTCGAAAAAGCAAGTAAATGAAGGTTGGGGGTGTCCGGTGGAATGTCATGACCCTCATGAAGACCCCATGTTGAACGTAACCTTTTTTGGGGCGAGGTTTAGGGGACCTTTCCATCCCTAAAGCTTTACTGGGATACAGGGCGAACCGCATCCCGAAGTGTGATCTCAAATGCAAAATGTTCAACACCATGATTTCCTACTCAAAAATTCAGTTCACCATCATTGGGGAGTCTTGTAAAAAGCTAGAGTTAGGTGAGAAAAACATGTGTCATGAAAAAACTCCTGTTCGTTTAATTAGGGAAGGTGTATCTAGTAGAAAAGTGATAAGAAGGTGCCTACCACAAAAATTGGACATCCCAGACTCCCCCCCCTTAAAAAAAGACAACGACATGGGGAGTGGGGTAGTAATCCTTGGGTTTCCTCCAAGCACTCCAAGCATGGTGTAATCTACAAGTCGTGATCCGGGCTCGAGTAGCAAAGGAGAGCTAGTTTTGATGTTGAAGATTTTCAAGGCTTTGTGAGTTTCTGACTACCCCTTCCAAACACCTTGTGAGGAGGTATGACTGGACCCCCAAAAACATACCTAAAACACCAAAACTCGGGAGGTATTTGGAAGACTATAGGGTAAAACAATAATTTTCTGACTATATGGCAAATTGATGAAACACATCACATGTATATATATCACGTATATATATATATATACAGTATATATATATATATACATATTACTAATGACTCCTTGAATATTATATACTTGAAACGCACATTTGCCCCCGTTGTCATTTCTGATGTTTTTCAACCGTAAAAACTTCACATCCCTTCCGTCATCTCGGAGCCATGGAGCTGATGATTTTAGGAGCGATGAGTAGCTTGGAGGAAGTTGACCTCAAAAGGAGGGAAAGACCAGTTGAGCAATGAAAAGAGGGCCCCTGGTTGGTTTGGTTATATAGGGGATGAAATACTACCCAATTATACAAAGATTATAGTAAACCATTACAGTATACTAAGGTGAACAAAAGAGTTGAGCAATGAATCCCACATTTAGTTAACCTTTTTGGGGTGTGAGCAGCCTGAAACATATAATATTACTATATAAATCTATATAATCTAAAACTCTGTAAAGAATTTTGGAAAAGTTTTACACATACTGTTGACGGTTCAGAAATCCTCATGGTTTAAATATAGTTTTATTTCATATCATTGTTATTATTGCAAATTGGCGAATACCATTTGAGATGATAAATATCCCATTATTTACGACGGGGTTCAAAAACATCCCAGGTGGTTTCCTCGCCGGATTTCTGAACCATCAAGAGTATGTCTACCTATATATCAGCTGGTGATTTAAAATCGGATTTACGGATTTCTGGTGCTTGGGGATAGAGTATCGCAGGTCCTCAAAATTTTGATCTGGAGGGGTGCCAGGGGTGCCAATGTGGCTGGTAGAGAAAACATTGACTCAGAGATTTCCTAGGTGCTTTCAAATATGAGCCCTTTTGAAATGCCTAACCGGGCGAGAAAAAAACAATTTGACGACTATTTTTCAAATGGGTAGGTCCCTTGATTTGGAGGTTGCCAAAAAAACCCTTGGGAACTGAGTCTGAGTGGGTAAGCAATCTATTCCAGGTGATTCAAAGCCAGTGCCCTTTTTGATCCCCCTATTTGGAGGTCACCAACAAACTTTGAAGGGGTCACTTAATCATCCCAAAATGGGAACAAAGAATTGCCAGGTTTAAAGTAAATTTTTTGACGTAATTTTTCAAGCCCTTTGAAAAAAAGCCTTCCTTCGGAACCCACTGGTTTTTCCAGTCAGTGTTTTTTTTCCGGCAGGGCTAAAAGATAGCCAATCACTTCGATGTCTCAGGAAGTTAGTAATTAAATTAGATGGTTAGTAAATGGGTTAGAAGTTGTAACCCTGATATACCTCATTTATAACTATATAGGTTATAACCCATTGATCCTAACCATTTCATTACTAAGTTCCTGAAACATCCAAGCACCAATCACCAATTATTCTTCAGATCAGTCAGATCCCATATGCTGAGGTCATGACGGCATGACGGGGGGGCCCCAAAAACAAACCTTTTAAGCACCTCAGTATGACTGGAAGACTAGGGTTTAGCTACTAATTTACTACTAGAAAATTCAACCATCCTTGAAGGTATAGATAGATAAACATGGGAAAAAAGATACATGGATCCTATGGTGAATATTTCATTCCCATGGAGGCGCAGATGAAAAAAAAACAAACCGTTTCATCCCTGGGTCCCTGACGGGTTTTTTTCGGGATGCGCAACAAATTGTGTTTTGTTGGCAACCGCGAATTTTTTGGGAAAATCTTGACCTCCCCCACTTACTAAGGTGGCGAGCTCTTTCACTGCGTTCAGGCCGGGAAACAAATCAACACATCCCAAATAAGGGACACCATTTGGGGATACACCCCTGAAAACTAACATAGCCCCTAAAAATGGTGGTTTCCAGTAGGAATCTCCTTTTCCAGGGGTCTATTTTCAGGGGGTTGGGGTTTTTCGCGACGGTAATAGGGGTTTTTTGCTACAGTGGGTTGGTTAGGGGGTTTTTTGCAACGGTGCTACCTGGAGAGGGTTTTTTTGCAACAGTCGCACGGGGGTTTTTTGCGACGGTGCCGGCTTGCCGGGGGTTTTTTGCAACAGTCCCACGGGGGTTTTTTGCGACGGTGCCGGCTTGCCGGGGGTTTTTTGCATCAGTCCCACGGAGGTTTTTTGCATCAGTTTTCACGTCCAGACAAGGCAACTTTAAAACGCGGTGGTGTTGCCGCCGTGAGAGGACGACCATGATAGTGGTCTTTGTTTTGAACCTGTTCTTGTCGTTGTTGTTGCTGTGGCTGTTGATGGTGGTGCTGTTGTTGTTGTTGTTGTTGTTGTTGTTGTTGTTG
>DF241140.1:50823-87552 GCA_000507305.1 Breviolum minutum Mf 1.05b.01
CTAACCAACCCACGCTCCGCTGTGGACCTGCGCCGATGTAATAAACCCCGGTTACCGTCGCAGAAAACCACCACTGATGCAAAAAAAAACCCCTTGCCGTAGCCAAAAACCCTTCCACTGTCGCAAAAAAACCCCCCCAGCACTGTCGCAAAAAACCCCCAACACCAACCGTCGCAAAAAAACCCCCAACCAACCCACTGTAGCAAAAAACCCCGGTTACCGACGCAAAAAACCCGAAGCCCTATTTTCAGAGGCGTTTGTTAGTTTCAGGGAGGGAAGTTGTCGACCTTAAAGTGTTGGGCCTTCTTGATCTGACTTTTTCATTCCACAATGCCTATAGCGTTTTTGCCACCTGTTTTTTTGCCGCTCCTGGTCAAAATTGATCTGATTATATATTTATATATATATATATACTGTATATATATATAAACACAAAAAATGGCCGGCATAAACATGTTTTTTCCAGAAAAATCCACAGCTACAGAGTGAACAAGCTTACACTTCCTTGTAACTAACAGCAAGTTTTTGATAATCAATAGTTGGAAGACTACTTAGCCTTTTTGGGATTCGCCTTTTTTTCAGGTGGGATTGAACTATTAGTTAGTTTTAGGGAGGGTACAGCTCTGAAAACCAACATGACACTGGAAAATCCCCATGTTCGATAGGAAAATACATCTTCATTCATGGTGGATGTGGCATATAAACCGCCATGTTAGTTTTAGGGAGGCTCGTGTTTGTTTTTTAATAAACATTTGAAGATCATGGATATCTGACTTCCTTAACTCCGATCTGTTTGAAGTTTCTCCAACTTTTGACCCCCTATGATACGTATAGTATCACTTCCCCCACATCTATAGGACTCCCCCCACGTTTTCCCCCGCTGTGTTTAGGGGGACGTTTTTTCATAGACAAAAACGACTCCTGGGTGCCGTTTTCCATCGAAATTGGGAGGCCATGGAGTTGAAGAATTTGCAAGAAGTGATTGATTTGAAGCGAGCAATTTGCAAAGCAAAAGGATTGCAGCACCTTGTTCCGTGATAGATGGATGGATGGATGCCCTAACCCTGGGGTATGACTGGAAGACTAGGGATATATATATATATAAGTAGGAAAAATAGAGTTGTAACTGATACACCCCTGAACTAGGTGGCGGTTTTAAATATATGTGCTATTTTCACCCTGACCCTTGGGGTTTCATGATCCAATTTGACTTGCGCATATTTTTTCAAAAGGGGTTGGATACCCTCACCTCCCATCATGGTTCAGTGGAATTTTTGGGGTGTATCTCCTGTATCATGATCGTTTCCCAGAAATTTTCGGGTAGTTTTCGACTGAACCATGATTATGGAAGAAAGAGTAAGGTGGGATATGTTTGTTCCCTGGAGGGTAGATGGATGGATGAGCATTGTTGAATTTGTTTCTCTCATGTTTTTGTTGCTGCATTTTTTTGGAAGGAGAGAGTTGTATTGTATACCATTTGCCGACCCTGTTATTGGAGGTAGTCAGGTAAGGTAGATGGGTGAGTGGATGATTGAAAATCAACAATGGGGTGATGGTATTGTTTTGCTGATGGGCTTTTGTAGGGTGCGGTGGGAGGAATGGTGATGATGATCAACACACACACACACACTGCTTCTAGCCTCATTTTCTCCAGTGAAGCCAGACACATTTTTGTAGCATTCTTGGCATTACAATTTGACAAAAATTAAAACAAAAAAAGCATTGGTATGATTGATGTATGTGAAGTTTGATAAGATCGAGTTACCTTTTGATTTAAGCATTTGCCACAGTTCTCCCACAAGATGGCCCCTACAAATGGAGGGACATGGGGCCCCTACAAATGGCCGAAGATAAATCTGGGTTTCACTGGGTGGAGTTGTGAACCGATTGGTATCCACATGCCTAGGGTTATCCACCCTAAGTTTAAAGTGGTACCCTAGTGTATACCATGTATACCTTAGTAACTTATGCAAAGTGGTACCATCTATAACCCTACTTCCACCTTTAACTTTGTATCCATATGAGTTCTGTCATATTTAGTGATCTCTTACCGAGGAATTCCTCTATGTTGCGGCTCTTTGAAGAGAAGGTTTGGATGGAAAAATCGTGTTTTTTCTCAGGAAAAGTACCATCTGTGAAACTAACATATTCCCTTGAAAATAGGCCATCCCAACAGGAAAAATCATCTTCCAACCATCCATTTTCAGCGGCTATGTTAGTTTTAGGGAGGGTATTCAAGAAGGTTGTTCTATAGGTGATCATGGCAAGTAGTTTGGTTGCGGTTACTCATCCTTCCACAGTCATGCTTCAGTGGAAAATGTGGTTGAATTTTAAATGAAAGATGAGTTTAGTTTCCAATTTCGGGCCATGGTTCATCCATTTTCCACTTCCATGATTGTTGGAAGAAGAGAATTCAAAATAATGACGCGTGGTTTCATATCAATGACAGTAGGCCCTGATGATTTTCAATCCCAAGAACCGGGCCTTGAAGAATCACAACTTGACTGGGATGGAAAACAAAAATCTCTCCACTCAGTGTTTTGTCCTTTTTTTAGGAATGATTTGCCCTAAGAACCCTGACCCCTCAAAAGAAGCTATTTTGAGGACCTGGACCCCTGCTATACAGGTTCAAACCCCTCCATTGTAGGGTCCCTGCTCTTTCTCAGGGTGCCAAAAAAGCAGGAGATTCCAAGATAAGAATTAAACCTGTACCTGGCAATTCTTTGTGATTTTTCTTGGGATGGTGACTTCACTTTTTCCCCGAACTGAAGTCGGCAAAGTCTAAGCGTGACCTACCCAGCGATCAGGGATAAAGTTTGGTCCCGAATTGAATCACGTGGTAGATAAAAGCACAGGGACAAGAATTGAATAGTTCACCCTAAGGATTCATTGATCCTTTGGTTTTTGAAAAGGGTCAAAGTTCACGTTTGCTGCCCTTGAAATGACCACCCCCCAGAAAATGAAAAACATCTCATTTTGATGCTTAAAAAAAATTGATGTGACAACTTTGGAGGAATTTTGTGTGCCCCCTAAAAATCCTCGACTCAAACATCTTTTTGGTTTTGGGGTTGATGTTATATGATGTCATAATGATGTCGGTTTAGTTTTGCTGAGGTGCCTGGTTTGACTTAAAATTTAAGTCAAAATGTTCATCCCCAAAACTTGGAAGATTAAACTTCCATTTGCACAATCTCTTGAGGTGTTTGGCCGTTTTTTTTCTATACCCAAACTTGTCCAAGGTTTTTTGTTAAGTCACCACCTTAAATCTCTGTAAGATATCATGGTGAAATCTAGTGAATAGAATTAAATCCCAAAGGGTGGCCCGAAAAATCCCAGTGAAAGAATGACATATATGTATATAACTCTAATGTTTCGATACTGGCTGGCCTGAAAAGTAGGGAATTGAAGGAACGAAGCGATGCATGATTATGAGTCGTGATAGGTCCTTTACTTTTCAGGCCAGCCAGAAAATAAAGTTTCAACCTCATAATCCGACTCAAGACATTGATTGAAAAAAAACACTTGGCCAATCCTCCCCAAAAAGAAAATCCTTTGCAGTTCCCACGAAAAGTAATGACCAGTTGACCAGCTGGTTATGTGCTGATTGTTTTTTTTGATATATAGGGGTTATAGTGAGCCAATATAAGGATCCATGAATGAAGCAATTCTCATTCGGTTCATGTCACCCATACCATCCATGGGACGAACGGTATATTTACCTACATTTGGTTAATATGTATACATTTGGTTGATGTTTCTGGTTTTTCATTTATAGGTAAAATATACCGTTCGTCCCATGGATGGTATGGCATTTATGGGTCATTTTTCAGGAAGTCGTGTTTCCCCTTGACATTTGGGAGAGGTTGGAGGTGATGATACGATGAGAGCCGTGCCCTTGCAAGATGATCTTCCCTTGCAGGAGTCCCGGGGGTCCCGGAGGGAGATTTCTTGGTGCAAGAATTCATTCAGCACAGGATTTGGTGCAAGAATTGTAAGGTGTTTCCCTGGATTGGTTGTTTTTGGGTGAATGTTTAACGTTTACTTTCTAGCATGATAAATTTTGGATGTTTCCGAAAATAGTGGTACCCCCAAATCATCCATTTGAATAGGGTTTTCCATTATAAATCATCCATTTTGGGGTACCACTATTTTTGGAAACACCTAAATCGCCATTAAACTTCCGTTTGGAAGAATATGTTTTTTGGAACTTTTTTGTTCCACCCATCCGAAGAACAGTCGCAAATCCAGGGTTTATATAGGTGGTCGTTTCAAAGATGTTGTTTACTTCATGATCCCGAAAAACTGTGGAAGATGAACCCCTTTTGAGGAGCATATTTGTTTCAAATGTTGGGTTCAATCGCAAGATTGGTTGGGTGGTTGAGAAGTCATCCCAACATGCTCTTCTTAGCAACGAAAACAACCCTGGTTGTTTAGGGTATATAGGGGGTTATACTACAGTACCCTTTCTTCATAGGAATAGAAATAGAAAGTAATGAGGAATTTTTTCGTGGAGTTCTGGTGACCTTTTTTGGGGATGATGAAGTGATTCTTTTGAAAGGTGAACTCACCTACAAGTAGGAGATCAAGTTGGGTTACGAACTGAATCACCTCGTTGGTAATGATAGTTGTATTTGGAACCTGTGAATATTCTAGCCCATATGTTCCATGTATGAAATATTTACCAACATTTACAATATAGAAATTTGAACCAATAACCAAAATATTCCATACATGGAGCATCTGGGACTCATCTGGGTAGTAGAAAGCCATCCCCAAGAAAAAATCCGCTAGAAATGATGAGACAAACTCTGGGAATCACAGTAAAGGCATGGAAAGCTTCTTTGCTGTGTGACCACACCCACTTTTAGCCGGAAGATCATTACGTTCATCTTTTGCAATGGGCCACCCGACGAAGCTAAACTGTAAAACTTCATTAAGCTTCTCACCGAAGTTGGAATCGGTAGTGAATTTTTACTTTGAAACCAGAACAATGTGACCATAAATCTGCTTTGTCATTTCAGGTTAGGTGATTTTTCCCCAAACCGTTTATGAGTTGGGCTTCTCAATTTTTTGTGTCTGGAATGCTGTGTTCGCCTGGCTGGGCTTGTCTCCCCGCTTGCCTCCGGGGTTTCATTTGAGATCGTCAACGCCGAAACAAAAAAAGTCCAAATTTCACGTGCAATTTCTGCAATTGTTTGGGGTTTACGGTGGTGTAGTTACTGAATTCTCATTCATCAGCTACTTCTACAATAGATAGATTGCCCAACTGGTGGTTATTCCTTAAAATCATTAGTGGTGCCCCGAACGACCAGAGGTTGGATACTCCCAACAGTATGAATATAGAAATCAAAGGTCCGATCTCAGGGTCTGTATCCCTGAAAATGTAACCTTGATTTAACCTTATGGAACCTTACAAAAGGGGTCATTTCATGGGACCCATTTTTTTGGGGGATCAAAATCAAACTTGATGCATTTGCACGGGTAATTTTGAGGGATTTCACATAGTAGTGCATTGGTTTTTGTTGGTAATATAATGCCCCATGTTTCCAAGAATATCACCGATTGAAACCCTCCCTGGGAACGATCACATATCCCATCCTCATCTTCACTTTTGAGTCGATGATTTTCCTTTTCCTTTCCGGTAAAATATGTGATCACCGTTCCCCTTTTCGGAAAATTCATCAGCTAATTTGGGAAAGGGAAGATGGTAAACAAAATGTCCTAAACCTTGCTTTGTTTTTTGGGAGTTCCCATACCCAGATGCTCCATGTATGGCCTATTTACCTACATTTGGCTGATTTGTATGGTTTTCATGTAGGTAAATATACCAGTCCCATGGATCCTCTGGGCATAGGTTGAAAAAAACGCCTCCAAAAATTCCACCAGGGAGGGCAAACTCCTCCTGTCAGTCAACGTCCGGCTCCTCTAGGAGCTTTTTGTGCGGAAAGGTCCGTCAGCCGATTTTCGTTTGCGTGCATTGGTGTCTCGACTCGGCGTCACCCTAGGCTTCGGAAAACACCCGAAACGTGAAGAGGTGGTATGATTGGACCCCCCAAAATTATGCAAAAAGAAACACCAAACCACCTCAAGAGGTATGACTGGATGTCTAGGGTAATTTGAAAGTTGAATGAAAAGGGTGTAAAATCACCAAAACAAGATAAAACAAGAATATACACTCCCTGAAACCAACATAGCACCTGAAAATAAGCCATCCCAAAAAGGATAGTAGCAGTCTTCCAACCATCCATTTTAGGGGGGGGGCGAACTGTTAGTTTCAGGGAGGATAGATCCCAATCAGAGGAACCCATCATCCAAGAATCCCGCATTCAGAGGAAGCTATTCTTCAAGGTGTTTTGTTGTCTTCAACAGCAACATTGGTTTCAACACGGCAAATGATTCCACACACATATATATATATTTACATATATATATAATGTTAAGCGAATTATCCAACATATATTTGCATTGTTAACAGTGAGACTGTTGTTATAACACTTGCAAACATACCCTAGTCTTCCAGTCAAACCTCCTGAGGTTTTCACGGTGGTTGGATTCGGTATGTTTTTGGGGGTCCAGTGATGACACCTCCTCCCTCACGTGATATCAGATGCCTCCCCACGAAAACCTACCCCCAAAACAGATGAAGGAACATCCGTTGAGCGGATGTTTCTGGTTCTTGTAAAAGGGGTAGGCTTGGTAGCGTATAATCATATACAAGTGGCAGTACATACAATATACCGCTCTTATACCATGTACCTAGATCCCCATTGACCTCTATTTTTGATTATGTTTGAAGGTCAATTTGTCAAAACAAGGCCGAAATTCCAAGCAAAACAAGGGGCATCATTTGGGTTCTAGGTATATATATATAATATTGCCGTAGTTTGGGGGTTATACTTTCCTTACCCAGAAGAATTCATTGATCCTCCTTGTGTTCCACAACTTACTGCACGGTCCCTCCTCGAGGTGGTCTTACCAGATGACTTAGAACCGAGGCTCAGATGGATATGGAAATGCTGCAGAAAAAAATGTGCTCAGATATTCTACTTCGAGGAACATCCCAGTGGATGTAAGTGGTTAATAATCCATGGTTGGTTTTCGTCCCTTAAGAATCGGGTAGCGGGACCCCTTCCAAATGACCTCAATTGCTTGCAAATGGGGGTGATCCTAACAGCGCTTGGAGTGCTGGAAGGTATTTGAAGGGTGACCGGGTCAAATGGGAAGATAACTTGTGGTTTAATGATGTTTTACGGATTCAACCATGGTAAATCACCATGTTTCACCACCATTTGAGGAATAAAATCAAACACCTTAAGCAAATCAAAGATGTTTTTTGTTCCAAAACCATCATGTTCGAGGTTCCATAATGTTTGCATGATGCATTTCATGATACTTCCCATGATGTTTGTCATGGTTCCATGACTCCCGGATTTCATCGGTGACCTTTGACGGGTGTCACATATAGCGACCTGTTGCCGTCGAGTAGGAAAACCACGAAAGGTAGTTGATTGTAAAGGAATCCTACCCCAAAATGCAAAAGAAACCTTCAGGTTGAGGATTATATAATAAATTGCCAGATATTTCGTTTTGAGCGCCTGCAAATTGGAAGGTCAAAATAACAATGGTGGAGAACAAGTTGCGGCCTTAACTTCCATCAACTTTAACCCTGAGACCAGCGACAGCTGCCTAAAATGCATGGTGCTTTCCTATACTTTCCAGGAACCACTAAATTGTTATCATGCAGATTATAGATATTAGTTTGATTGAATTCTCTGCGATTTGAGTTTAGCGTGTTTGGTATTACAAACACGCACACACAATATCAAGATTCAGAATCTTCTATGAACACATTTAGTATAATTTGCACATGATTGATACACACTGTATATTTACATACATATTTGCTCATCACCAGTGTCTATATAGAAGATACTTATTATAATATTAACAAAACATCCCTCCCCTTCTCCCCCCAAAAAATAACAAAAAGCGAAGAGATTCAAAAAGCGAAACGTCCACAGGGCCAAAATTCTCAAAACAAAATGTTTCACCCAACTGCGCCAACTGGAAGGCGTTTGATGGAGAATGAAGTGAACACACATCCCTTGCAGATGTTGCAACATTGTGCCAAGGTGGACCTGAAAATTGGGACATGTTTTTGTTCAAGTGTGTATATATATGAAACGTTACTTGAAACTAAACAGCCATGTTTTGCACAGCAATTCTTCAGGGATTATGAGGGGATTGGTTTGGGATAATGAGGGGATTATGAAGGGTGAAAAGGGATGGGACTGGAAGACGATCCGGCTTCAAAGCCATCTTTTCAGGTGCGAACTGTGAGTTTCAGGGCCCCATATTTGTTAGAAGATTTGACCCCTAAAATGGTGGAAGGTGTTGGTTTTTTACCCCAAAAGGTCGGTGTCACTCATCGAGTTCAGAAAGGGTATATGTCCATTTCTGTCAATGGAAATAGATTTATGCATCTGCATATTTGATATAAATACCACCTGTTATAACCCAATTCATTCTCCCTAGTCTTCCAGTCATACCTCCTGAGGTTTTCACGGTGTTTGGATGGTATGTTTTTTGGGGTCCAGTCATACCTCTTCACAAGGTGTTTGAAAGCCTAGGGTCTGTTGATTGGCAGCCTTAACCACCAAAAACGTATCATTTTTCGATCCAATGAATCACATTAAATGAAGCCTGCACGATCTTGGAGCGTTTTTTTTTCAACATGGACATTTTTTTTCAAGGGACACCCTTATCATATTCATCAGCATCTTCTTGATCTGATATTACACCACTAACTGGATCTTTGGCAAATGGTAGTCTTACAATTGTTTGTTATTTTTGTTGGGACCAAAGAAAAAAAACATGGAACCTGACCTCTGAAAAGGAAACTCCGGATTAACAAAACCATACTTTTGTTTCAAGAATCTGGCAGTTTTTGTGGGTTGAATTCCAATTACTATGAAATTGATCCGTATGAAGTCATTATGATTTTAATAATCGCTGATAGAGCCCCCATTTCGGTGTGTGTATCTCCTGCAGTTGGAAAAATATCGAAAGTTGGAGGACATAACTTGGGATTGTTTTAAACAAAAACAGGTGATGATGCATCCGAAGATTTGCTAGCGGGGGATTTGTCGATGAAGAGTAAATCATGATGATGATGATGATGATGATGGCCCTGGTCACGGGATGTGATGAATGTAATGGGTGGAATAACTTTTCAAGGTGGCTCTTTAAGGTACCAAACTATATGTTTCTCATGATTAGGTGATGAGTATGGACAGTATGGGTGGTTCTAATCGGTTGTTCACATGGGTTTAGGTTTTTCGTTGCGAGAGATAGAATACTGAAGCATGTGGCATTTAATGTGTAAAGTCAGTTTGAAAACAACTTACCAGTTTCATTAAAACTTTCCAAACGAAGTCGTTCCTCCGTGATTTAATGGCCATGATCAGCCATCATTCAATATCCCATAGCATCCATGTATGGTATATTCACGCCCAAAACACGTGTGTCGCCCACACAGGGTTTGGCTTTAGAGAGTTTAGGGTTTTAGGATTTAGGGTTTAGGGTTTTAGGTTGGTTTTAGGCTTTGAATGCTCCTGAGGGGTCACGGGCAACACAGACACATACGTTTTGCCTGTATATTTACCTACATTTACCATAAAGAAATAACCACATGAACAGTAGGTAAATATACCATACATGGATGGTTTGGGTATAGGAACCTGACACTTTTCGTTTGTGAAGCAACAGATTGTCGAGAGACACATTTGTGAGGGAAAAAAACAAAAGCATTAAGAAAAAACTCTCCCATGTGTCGCGAGTCCAGCAGTGACCAAAACCCTAGTGATTCGCTGTATACCGGGGATCATAACATTGCCATGAAATAAGGATTCCTATGAACCAGGATTTCATGGTTTATGTCGGCCAAGGGTTTGTTTTGCACGTTGGTCTTTGTTGGTGTGCACAGGTGATAACTCACCTACCTCCTGAGTTACAAGGAGATCGGTCTTTAGTTTTGGAAGCCGTCAGCAAGAATTGGAAGGCGCAAAACAACTATGGTTAATAACCCCCTATTAAGGCTTTATTTGTCATGGGGGTACCTTACATGTGACCATTTATAACATTTTAAACGGATTTTTCGGGGGCCCACCTTGCATGGGAAATTTGCCACCATTGGTGTCATTTAGATCATTTAGCTTATCCGCTTATATCGACGTCAAGAGGATAAGTCTATAGGGCTGAAGATGTTTGCGTGAAACACCGGAGTTGGACCTGATGGTGTGAAACACTCACCTCCCTACATTGTGCGGCACATTTGACTCCTTGGCTTTTTTGTTTTTGTTCATTTCAGGTGTTCAACTTTTTGCATATCTTTACATATATTATTTTCACCAGTTTGTTCACCACTCGTGGGAGAAAAAGCTCATCATGGTCAAATTCGATGGTCGCATTTGTTGTCACCTATGGATTGGTTCAACCACCAGCTAGCTTTGAACATCTCATCTCTCTTTCTCCGGCAGGTCTTGCGCTTTTGCAACTCGGATTTCCAAGATGACTTGGAGATTGTACGACAGGCACCACCGAAAATAAGTTTTGCACGGGTGGAAACGTTCCCGTGATACATGGTAGGGGTCGGAAGCTGGAGGCTAAAAACATCTGCCTGGAAAACAGGAAAGTTGCGACGTTAATTCCCATCAAATAAAAAAAATCAAAAAAAATCAGCGGTTTCCAGTTGCCCCAAAAGTGTTACTTTCCTAATGTTTTCCAGGTGGGTGTGTGCAGAATGGAAAAGTGTGGCAATTTGTTGTTTTCTGATGCTGCTGCTGATGATGATGATGATGATGGAGAAATACTTTGGATTCATCATTCATTCCCCCCCCACCCCTACATCTTTAGCTTCCGTGATTTGGAACAAACTAAGCGCCTTCGTTTGCCACTGGTTGGCATCCTGGGTTTCTGTTCAAACATCTAGCAGGTCAGGCTGCAGTTTTATTACAAGAAATACCATTTCACCTAAAAGTAGGCCGAGCCCCAAAAGGAAACGATCGTATTCCAACCGTGCATTTTTTAGGTGCTTTTGCTGTTAGTTTCAGAGAGGGTGGTTGAAAACCCCACAGGTTTTTCCACAAAAACATGGTGTTTGTGAGATCGAATCGGTCGGTAGTCCTGACGGGATCCGATGGTGGCATGGTTGTACTTTTGTTTATTCTTTCAACACCAGACTTGGAGGATCATCCCAGTTAGTAACTGGTTAGTAACCCCCATTTATAAGCCATTTGGCCCATTTGGAAGGGGAATATCCCTACTTAGGGGACTTACTAACCATGGTTATTAACCACCTACTAACTGGGATGATCCTCCAAGCACTTACTCAGTACTCATATGCTTTAGATGTAACCCCCACCCTGGAACAGTGGCAAATAAAGGTTTCTAGGCATTCCCTAGTAAAAATGTAAATCATCCTGGTGGTGACTGTTACTGGGTGCTACCATTTGCCTAAGAATTTGTTGGACCTTTTTTTTGAAATGAGCGACGAAAAGAACCCTGCTTGTTTACTTATATATAGTGGATTATACTACCCAGTTATGATGGGATTATAGTGAGCCATGAATGTGCAGTGAATTGTGTGGAATTTGGGCAGACATCAGAAAAGATGAAACTTTCTGAAGGTGAGACTTGTTACGCCACATAACATGGCGAGTTTCATTGTCTCTCGTTAACTATACCTACCAACAAAAACATGTGAGCACCAGAGCTTCCACATATTATATATATACTGTGTTTATAAGAGGTTGTTATCTAGAATTCCCCAGCAAAACCATTGGCAATGCACCCATCATCTTCAGAACATGCCTTTCCTTTCCGTTGCAAGTGGGCATTTCCAGGCCATGTTGCAGAATGTGAATGCATTGGAATTTGCCTCTGAACGCTTGCGGGGGTTAAAATCTTTAATCTTAGAAGCTATCAGCTTCAATACTGCAGCATTACAACATGCAACTCTTGAGTTAAGATGCTTGGAGCCATAAGTGGGGCCCAGTGGAAGTTGGGAACGGAACGACAGTGGACGTCGAGGGTTGGATGAGATGAGATTGGGTTTTTCAGTCAGCAAAGCAATATGTACTAGGTGGTGGTTTCAAAGATTTTTTATGTTCACCCCTACCTGGGGAGATGATCCATTTTGACTAATGTTTTTCAAAGGGGTTGGTTTGAAACCACCAACCAGAATATGTTTGTTAAACCAACAGATGTTATCTTTTTTCAGGAAACTCTCCAACCCAGCAATCATACATAGACCTTGGAAACTGATGGATTTGTGCACTGTTAACAACCAACCAGGGGCTCAAACCATGCTCAAGATATCTGCTTTAATTTTGGAAAACAACAAAAGGAAATCCAAAAAAAATGGCGACTATATATCTAGGTGGTGGTTTCAAATATCTTTTCATGTTCACCCCTTTTTGGGGAAGATGTCCAATTTTTCAAAGGGGTTGGTTCAACCACCAGCCAGAGATTTTAAAGCACATGAATTTCAACAACCCTAAGAGACACCCAACACACTGGAGAATGGACCAGTGGAACCAATAAACTCATCCTAGTTACCAGGCCCTTGTCTCTCGTCTTCTCTCAGTCTCTTCCCACCGGTCTATCCACATTCTGGGATTCAAGACATTTGAGCAATGAAAAAAAACCTGGTTGGTTAGGGTGTATACGTAGGGCATTATACTACCCAGTTATATAGGGGTCCATAATAAACCAATATAAGGATCCCTACTAATCAACCAGGATTCAATGGAAAGTAATAAGTTTTTTTTCGTGGCTCAAATTTGTTTCAAAGCTGTGAAGTTCTTTTGTGCACTTTACATGTCCCAGGAAGTTGGTAAATAAATGGTTTGCAAATTGGTTTATTTCACCTCAATATACACCATTTTTAAGTAGGTTATATTCCATTGATCCTAACCATTTACTAACTTCCTGGGACATCCAAGTATTGGTTGATCCAATGATGGAATGATCAAGTTGAAGCCGAGACCTTTTACCGCCGAAAATGGCATCAACCCAAATGGTCGTTTATTAAGGGAACATCTCCTTATTTCAGGGAAATCTAGGTTGCTGAAATTGTTGTAATTTGGCGATCGATGGTTGGAAGTTGGAAGATGAATTCTTCAAATTTTGGGGGCAAGTTGGGTCTATTTTCAGGTGTGAAGTTGCTGTTTTCTTTAACCCTAAGGTATGGTTTTTGGGAGGCCCCCCCTTCATGACACCGAACCTCACGTGGAAGGTATTTGGAAGCCCAGGATTTGGGGTATTTTCCGGCCATGACCTCTTTTAGTTGGAGTCTTTCTTTGGGATTGGATCGATCGTTGCGAATCACGGACCAAGCAGCAAGAGGTACTCAATATCATCACAACGTATACCTCTTGGAGTACCCACCCCTGAAGACTAAGATTTTATATGTTGGGATTCTAGATGTTTCTCCTTTTCCAACCATGAGGCAATTGTTACAGATGTGCCATGTTAGTTTTAATGGGGGGAGGTTGCTCATAAATGGTACCTGGCTACAAAAAACGATATGAACAATTGGATGGGTGAGTTGCACCCATGTTGCAAGTCTCCCAATTGCATAGTCAGGTGCAACTTGAAGTCTTGAGCAGATCACTTTTAGATCCCCAAGAAAAGGTCTAGCCTCCAGAACTTCATCTTGTAAATTTGCCTCAAAATCCATCATTTTTGTTTGTTTTGCTGATGTGATGTACTATGTTCCTTCATATCTCAATCTCCTATAGGCATCATGTGATTTTCATCAAGTTCAGCCAAGTTCAGCTATTTGCCCTAGGCTTCCTGTCATGATGGGGGGCCCCAAAAAAACACCTACCCAAAAACACCTTTGAGTTCAACAGGCATTCGCCTGGAAGGCGAGGGTTGGTTGATAGGGATCTTTATTATTTCATGGTTTATTATTATCCCTATCCCATACGGTCTCTGGGACTGGTATATTTAGCTACATAAATTGCAGCAAGCGTAGGTACATAAACCATACATGGATCCTATGGGTATATAATTGGGTAGTATTATTTCATCCCCAGTTTTGTCCCAAACCAACCGGAGTGAACTGACTGATCACCTAAGGAGAGGACGAAGAGCTCTTGAAAGAAGCTTTGTCTTGGAACCCTTTTGCGCTACGTTTCGCTTCACCCAAGTTGACCAATTGCAAGGATTTTCGGATTCGGCCGGCTCGAAGAAAACTCCGGGGAGGTGTTTTTGTGCTCCATTGGTGGTATATACGGAATTTGGGTTACACCAAGGGATTCTCCTGTAGCGTTGGATAAGCTATAGACGTGGACTGGTGGTCGAATTCGAAAGCTTGATGAAAAATCCCAGGTTTGGATGGTATGGGTGATTGTGTTTAAGAATCAATTCCAAGTAGAACAAGTCAAGAGTATGATGCTTGGCTTCAAAAAAGTATTGTTTGTGGGTCGTTACCCCCTTGGTTCACATTGGATAAATAATATTTGTTCATTCCCAAAGGATCCATGTATGGTATATTTACCTAAAACATTTACCATAGAAATCAACCATCCATGTAGGTAAATATACCAGTCCCATGGTTCGTCGTAGGATATATTTTTACAAATAGGCATCCGATTTTAACCTTTACTGTTGCAAACCAGTGGGTAAGGCTCGCTCGGATTGCACTCCGTCTCGTTTTGTTAAAGACTTTTTTTGGGGGGGGAAACACACCCCACTTGGAGGATCATCAGTTGACTTGGTTGCAGTGGATAACCATGGTTGTTGTTTTTTTCGTGGAACCCTAAGGATCGGGTTGTGGGACCCCCTGGTCATTCATGGCTTTTTAAATGGAGCTGATCCGATCACCACTTACATCTGGGATGACCCCAACACTGGGACCTTGTCGACTTGGGGTCCCATTTTCGCTGAATCCTCCAGTGAGGGTGTGACATTTGGTGCCCCCAAAAAACCCACCAAAAAACCAGACCGTAAACAGGGCTGTTAGCTGGCGAGCTAACCAGCTAACCCAATCGGAAAGTTGTAGGTGATTTGCTGAACTATCTCTTTGCTTGGTTTCTCAGAAAGACTGCTTGCGCAGGTGTTTTTCTGGTGAAGGTTCAACTATTGGCCATCCTATATGCCCCATGGTATTGCATCATATACATGAATGGCTTGAATTTTATGGTAAACATGTAGGTAAATTATTCTATTCACATGGCTTTTTGGGAGTTATGTATAATCATTCACTTCCGAAGTGACTCAAGGGACAAGGACGGGTGTACCCTAACGTTTAACAGTGTACCCGCGGTATTTACTGTGTTCTCTAGGGATTCAAAGGGATTTGGAAGATTCACTAGGTGGTGGTTTCATTTTTTTTTTCACCCCTACTTGGGGAAGATGAACCCAATTTGACGACTGATATGTTTCAAAGGGGTTGGTTCAACCACCAAGTAGGTCGGGTTTTTGTTGTTGGGAGATTCAACCTGGGATTTGAGATTTTTTTAGCAGCGAGTTGGAAATTCAATGAAATTCACCCCAAGGAAACCCCCCCAAAACAAAAACCCTTCTACACCATAGAGGTTCAAACTCACCCTTCCATTGGAGGGTCTAAGCGTTTCGTTACCGAAACTTCAGGACTTGGTCATGAGAGCTGTCAAGGGTGAAGGTGCAACAACTGATTTTTTACGCATCACAAAAAAAACACACAAAAAACGAAGGAGATGGATGGGGAAATTTTTGGATGTGTTTAGTTGTCAACTTTATACTTGTCATGATTTTTAAGGATTGAGTTACAGTAAGTTCTTTTTTTTTGGTATGTTTATTTTTGACCAAAAATCACCACCACATTGGTTTGTTCCTACCTTCATTTTCGGGACCTGAATCCTTTGGTGTTTTTTTTTGAGTGGAGATGTCGGAGGATTATCTCTCCAACCACTTCAGGAAGGTTGGTTTTTTGATATGATCACTTTCACCCAAAAACATCACCATGACTTGAAAAAAAAACGACTCGAAATGTGACGTTTGATTTTTGAAAAAATATGTTTGGTGGCAAAACACGACCCAAACAAAAAGTAAAGAATGTATTGGGTCAAATCGTATTAGTATCATTTGTACAATTTTGTTTATGATTTGAGACGTTGGGTGATGGTATGAAGACAAAAAAAGTGGTGTTTGAACGATGTTTGAACGTATTTTTTCGCTAGGTCACTCCTAAGGAAGATGACATAGAAAGCTAACTTGTTTTATCATTTCGGTTGGGTTTGAATAGGAGTTTCCTTTTCCAGGGGGCCCCCATTTTGAGGGGCGAACTGTTAGTTTTGGGGAGGGTAATAGAGGGACCTCCGTGCCCATACTACTGCCTACTTAGGATCATCCCACTGGATGTAAGTAGTTAGGATCACCCCCAGTTATAAGAATCCTTAGGGTCCCACAACCCGATCCTTAGGGTCCCACGAAAACGATCACTATGGTTATGTGAACCGCTGAAACATCCACTGGGATGATCCATCCTCGGAGTATAATCCCACTCCCAATCCAGATTCCCTTGAGTTGTATCCCATACCATCCACGGGACTGGCATATATTTACCTACATTTGGCTTAAATCTAAATATGATAACTAGGTGGTGGTTTCAATGTTTTTATTTTCACCCCTACTTGGGGAAGATGAACCCATTTTGACGAATATGTTTCAAATGGGTTGGTTCAACCACCAAGCAGATAAATGTAGGTAAATATTCCATACATGGATAGTACCTGTATGGTGAATGGGTATCAGGGTCCCGCTTAGCACCGGTCTCGGGGGTCCCTGTGCTTGGTAGTCCATGGAGAAATACCAGAGGAGAAGTGAAACCTCATCGGTTGATAAGGATCCTGAGATACCCAATGGTTTTATTACCATTCTCAAATTAACTGGGTAGTAATGAATTCCCTATATTCTGCAAATTATCATTTATCTAATGGCTAATTACAAATTCTTAGAGAACTGGCATATATACCCTCCAGGGAACTAACATATCCCATCAAAAATGGCATTTTGAAGATGATTTTCCTTTTCCCGTTTGGTGGGATATGTTAATTTCCTGGAGGGTGTTTATAGCATTCACATATCAAAAAAGGGTCCCTAACTGGTCATTGCTGCCGGTGCAAATAGCTGCCGAAAGGTCTGGCTCTCCTTTATGCTGGTCCTGAGATGCGTGAGGATCGAGAGGTGTGGTGAAAAATTATGTTGGGAGAGGAGTCTTGGAGGAGGAAGGATGTAGAAATTGATGTTGCTATGCATAATATATCATAATATACTATAATTGATGTATATATACATAATATATCATAATATTTACCAAAGACTGTTGTATACAATTGATGTCTATATATATACATAATATATACATGATATCTGCAGATATGCAGAATGCAGAGGTTTGATGAAGTTTGTATTTATAAATAATTATCTCGGTTCGTAAGGACACCAATATTAGGGTCCTTAAAAAAAGCAGTACAATGATGGAATAAAGGTTTTTTGATGGTTCATATACCCCTGGAAGTAAAAGACCATCAAAAGAATAGCACTTTGCAATTGTCGATAATAAACCATGATGATGTGGGTGCGTAGGTTGTATATTACTTTACAGCGAAGGGATTCTTTGATGATATTTACTGAATATTTACTAAACACACCAATATGACAAGTTTGATGATAGTTAACGTTCCAACTTCACATCTTTTTGTTTCATCCCTGTTTTCCCTTCCCCTTCTTGTGGTTGAAATCCAATCCTTGCTGTTCCATGGGATTTTTGAATATTCATCGTAGGTAAATAATCCATACATTCGATGTAGGTAAGCAATCCATACATTCGGCGCATTTGGGAATGCTTTTTTTCCATCAAAAATTGAAGGGGACCTTACCAATGGACCCCTAAGGAAGTTGCTAGAGCTACTAGATTCTCAGGTTGAGGGGTCCGTTCAGTGGGTCCTGTTCGAGATTTCTTGGATTTTTTGGGTTGGACAAAACCGTTTGCATGCGACATTTTCAACCGGGCAAACGTCCGGACGGCAGGTCGTTCTGGCAGCGGTGCAACAGAATGGAAGTGTGGGACCTCGTGACAGAGAGATATTCGTGGCCCCATGTAATGTATGTTACCGGGATGTCCATGGGAACCTAGTATTTAGTAACTAAGTAGTAAATGGACTATTTCATCCCTCTAAGTAGGTTGTTTATGTCCCATAGATAGTTTCTAAACAAACTTACTAAGTAGTTACGATCACTTCCGGCAGGACACCCTAGTAGGTCGCGCCCAAACCCAGTAAGACTGGGAAAACCTAGTGGTCATAGCCAACTGCAGAGGGCGTGGAGGCAAACAAAAAAGGTGACTGGCATCCTCTGTGGGGGACAACCCAAAAAATGCGAATATTTTGGAACATTTTGTTGCCTGAGCAATGATCAAAACCCTTGTGACATTCCATCGCCATCCACCCGTTCATCGTGGCCTGAGAGACGCAGACCACGTTAGATGAAATGGTTTAGGAACTTGTGCCTTCCCCAAAGTGGGTGCCATTAGAGGCACCCCGAAACCCAAAATAGAGCTTAGCAACAAGACAATGCTCCTTCGGGCAGTTGTCAAGCGCTAAAGTTTGTAGGCATCCAACAATTACCAAACCTATAATAAGACCAAAAACAATTCGAACAAGGCAGCTGTCGCCTGTTCTGACTAGGAAAAACCTACGCGACCCCATGTCAGGCAAATAAGATTGCCTGGCACCAAGAATGGCCCAGGTCTGCCCAAGTAAGCTCGCGAACTGCGTCCAGGAGAGCGTGTCGCAATGCTGCAAGGTGAACGTATAGCCCATGAGTTGCCAGGAACGTTTGATACCGATGCCGACGCCACTGCCAAAGTCATCCAGCGTCAAGTCTGTGAAGAAAGACTTCTCCCCAGTAAAGCAATGCCCACAGTCATGTAAGCTCCCTGGACGCAACCACCAAGGAAGTAGACCCACAGCCATCTGAATCCGGCCCAGTGCAAGAAGCTCATCACCATGTAGCAGCTCAAGGAGTATAGCCGATAAGCAACCAAGAAAAGAGAACAACCGCGTCATCCCAGTACACATGTCAAGACCAGAAAGTTAGTGCACCGCAACGAATCGGCAACTACACCATGGCTATCAACCCCCCCAAATGCTCAGCTCGCACCGCCGCACTCCTGGTAAGGATTTGGGCCCACGGCTTTGTGACATTCCATGATTATACTGGTTGTTTTTATGGGGATCTTTACTTCATGGCTTATTACAATCGCCTATGTAATTGGGTACTATTTCATCCTCTATATACCGGGTTTAGTATATATCCCCTATATATCTGGTGAATTATACTCCCCTATATACAGCAAACAACCACAGTTTTTTGCATTGCTCACTTGAAACAAAAAACGGAATGAACTGATCACTGCCCCCCCAGAAATAACCGGCCTTATGATCAGGGCTTATGAAAACCCCATAGTTTTCCCGGAAAAAAAGGCCGGCTATTTTTTTCAAGCTTAATTTCTGTGTGGGGGGGTGGTACGTGGCAGGTGGCTGTTGTGCGGGTAGGGATCTTCCCCCTGAAACTAACATATTTGGTTTCCAAGGCCTTTTGCCCCCCAAAAATTTGGAGACGAATCTTCCAACCCCCAAGGATCCAGGTATGTCCTAAGAAGGGGATTAGCCCTACAATCCTATTGTGGGGATGGGATTGGGACCATCAAACCTACTCTAGAGAAGGGTATGGATCCTTAGGGAACCATTATTCCACACTGAGTCTCCTCCTCACTTGAGGTGCTTTGGTTTTTGCTTCACCAGAGCTTCGCAAGGATCGTGAGCTGGTTCGTCAGGTGGGGAGGTTGAAGGTGGAGATTGATCCTTCGGAGGATGGGGGTTGTACCCCACTGGATGGTAAGTAGTGGATCGGATGGGCGCACCATGTTAGGTATGTTGGGGGGGGGATTGTTGAGTTAGCCATGATTTTTCGTGGCAAATGAAGGTTTAGGTTGGGATGCCCGATCCTAGGCGGAGTAGATTTGAAGATATCGTCCAGTTGGTTTTGCATCTGCAGAAAGGTCCATGTTCCAGGAATCGCCATGTGAGTCCTATCCAATGTGAGGGTATAGGAATTTTATTAGAATTTTTGCAGGGAACCCGAATCACATAGGAGCCCTTCCCATGTCCGCGGGACCCATACCATGGTGGCTAGGTCCCACTATTACACTCCCCAAAACTAACATAGCCCCTGAAAAAATCCTGAAAAAAGACCCCTGGAAAAAGAAAAAAATCCTATTGGAAGCCTCTATTTTTAGGGATTATGTTAGTTTCAGGGAGTGTAGGGCTCCAGCTGATGGATGGCGACTCATCGTCCCAAACACTCAATGTACGGAATATTTACTTACCTCGCAATTCTTTGTGCCCTTTTCCGGATGGTTCAGTGACGATTGTAAATTTGTAAGTGACCTCCAACTAGGGGATAAAAAGGTCACGTTGAAGCATTTGGTTAATTTTCATGGTACATGTAGGTAAACATATTAGCCCCATTGAGCGTCTGGGTATGTTGTCATTTTTCTCATGGCTCGATCAGGCCGTGCAACAGAATGGTCAGTCACTTCAACATGCCAGTGATGAGTTGCAGTTGGATCCTGAATTACAAGAAGTTGTCGGGAGCCTCAAGATACGTTGTCCCGGAAAATTACTACAAGTAGGTGGTGGTTTCAAATGTTTGTTCGTTTCACCCCGAACTTTGGGGAAGATTCCCATACTAATATTTTTCAAATGGGTTGAAGCCACCAACCATAAGAATGCACCTTTGAAAATTAGATTTGGTTCGCCTAAAAATCACCCAATCGAAAAAGGAAAATCATCTGAATGAAACCTCCACGGGACCCTGTGATAGCCAGGGTGAGCGATTGGCTGGTCGAAAAAAATGGATGAGGGGTATTTTCCGATCCTTAAATGAGGAGGGGAAAAAAAAGAACCCCAAAATCCTCAAAAATCACGACGGGTAGACTTGGTTCACCCTCAAGAATCCTGACCCCTCAAATAGCCTGGCGGACCATTTTGAGGACTCCAAAGCACACCCCGGATGCTATACAGGTTGAAACATTAACCCTTCCATTGGAGGGTCGAACCGGGGATGCTTAGTCCATTATTGTGTTAAAAATCTCAAAAGCTTCAGGTGTCGTAGCTCAAACCTGAAAGGTTTTAAACCACCAATTACCTAGCGATTATGCAGTCTTAGTGAGTGCATTGCAAATGAGCAATGTAAATTAGTATATAGGGCAGCCCCTGGAAGTTTATTTTACATAACAACTACCTGGCAATTCTGCGATGATCTTTTTGGGATAGTGACTTAAGTAACCCTTTCAAAGTTTTGTTAAATTCCAACGTTTGAGGATAAAGTTTGGTCACGAATTGAATCACCTGGTAACTGTTACACCCCGGAAGTTTCACATTTTCGCCCCTGAAATATGGTGGGACTGGAAGACTACTTACTTTCCTATAGGGTTTTGGTCACTTTTCAGGGGCAAACTGTTTGTTAAACTTTGGGAGGGTAATTGTCCTAATAATCGTATATACGTATACATGGATCCTATGGGATTTGCAAACCAGAATTTGTAGCAGAGTGCATTTCAACCTTGCTTTAATGCAAGGGTGAAGGTTTGCACTAAGAAGAGGATTGGGATTTTTTCTTGGAAGGAGAAAACATCCCAAGGTGCGAAAATTCAACCCTTAAAAATTGAAACTTCAAATATTTTGAGAGAGGATTGACATGACTGTGATTCATCCATCATTTTCGACACCAGAAAAAAAAACAAAAAGAAAAAGGAGCAAATTCAACTCTGGGGTTAAAAGGCTGGCTTTTTTTTTGGCAGGTGAGTGGATCCGTGACCTTCAAACATCTGAACCAACACATGCTTACATTTTTTTGTTGCCTACGATTCCAGCCCCACCGAAGCTGAGGTGTCACCATTCGAACCCCCCCCCCCAAAAAAAAAACTTTAGAAAAGAACTTTCACCTGAGCAGGGAAGATTGGAAGATTAGAAGACGAGGGTGTCAATTTTGAGTGATGTTCAATTCCCAAAAGTGCCTTGTTTGGGAGATGAAAGAGTCAAAAAAATATGATGATGTGGTATATATATAATCAACTGCTGGGCTGTGCAAAGAAATGATTCCCAACTTTTTGCGAGAAGATCTTCAAAGTTTGTGAACACCCTACCATCCCTACAGTTTATAACAGTTCGCCCCTGAAAAGGCACCAAAACCCAATAAGAAAAGGATCGCCTTCCAACCACCATTTTTCAGGGGCGAAAATGTGAAAAACTTCCGGGGTGTGACAATCCTGAAATCTCCAACGTGGCGTCATTTGGAGGAACCAAAAACATGATAGAGGCCTGGTCAAATTATACACAACCTCACCCCAAAAGGTAGTTTAGGAAGGGAAATCCCCTTATTTCAGGGAAATCTAGCTTGGTGAAGGTTAGGATTTGGCCAGAATACAGGTTCATTCACCTCCGACTGGCATATTTACCTACCAATTTACCCTAAAACAATCTAAAAATCAACCATTCGTGTCGGTAAATATACCAGCTACATGGATCCTACCGTTGATGGAAGAAATCCCAAGCAACCACTTGGGATGCCAAAAAACCTTGTAAACAATGGGATAAAGTGCCAACCTCAACTGGTGATCCCAAGATTTCTGAGATCCCAAGATTTCTGAAGCATCAACAGGACACTAGATAAAAGTTAGATGGCACAGTTTCTATGTATTGGGCATTTATATGGGCCCTCTACTAATTTACCGACCTTACTGCTGTGCCATCTACTTCTACCTGGTGGTTCCAACCCATTTGACAAAAACAAATATTGAACCACCACCTAGTATTTTGACTCTAAGGTATCGGAAGGGAAAGCTCCTTCCCCCCCCAAAAAAAGGTCTCCTTGTCTCACCCCATGAAATCCTCCACGTGGTCTCCTCATGAAATCCTCCACGTGGTCTCCTCGGCCTTCTTAGGCTGGCGCGGCGGACTCGACGAATCCCACGGTAACGTGGCAGATTTTTTTTGTTCTCAAATGGTTTGAACAACCATTCCCATACCATCCATGTATGGTATATTTACCTACATGTGGTTGCTTTTTATAGTAAAATGTAGGTAAATATACCAGTCCCATGGATGCTATGGGATTCCCAGATGTGCCAGGCCTGTAGGTAGTTTACTCCAAAGACTTATACTTCGTACTTGTCGCGATCCTGGAAAACTAAAGCTTTGACGGTTTGCTGTATCCGGCCAACGGAGCTGCATACTTGACCCTTGTGACCCCCATCCACATCTAAGGGGATATGCTGCAGATCATATATCCTGACACCTTATTCACGCTATCATGTTTGAAAACTTTCCAAAAAAACGATGAAACGGACACCAATGCGTTTCGTCCGTGTTTTTCCACCTTCAGGTCGCTCCGACGGTGTCGCAAAGTAGGCGGTGACGAAGATGGATTAAACACCTATTTCTGAGGGGTGGTACGTGGCCGGGAGGGGTAGGTTGGCCAGCCATGATTTTTGGTAGATGTAAAACTTAAAACGGATAAATGCAGAAATGAATATACAGTAATACTTTGTAATACTGATGATGGTAGAAATAATGCACCACCTGGAGGTAGATAGCCTTGTAAATAGTTGGGTCAACTACCTATCAAATGGTGCAGGATTTCTTCCATCAATGGTATGAAATGGAAGATGGATGCAATATTAGTTTAAGATGGATGGAAACATGCAAAATTAATGTAAGATGAACGTCACCTGAATGTAACATGATATACTGCATTTGATGATGCGAAGTTACAGCAATCCTTCCTCAGAACTGTCGAAACATCTGACATGCTCCTCCTTGGGCACGGTTGGGAAGCCGTGTTCGTCAAGGTGATACGGACCTTGTGGGATCACACAACCGATTTACAAGGCAATATTTTACTTCTCAGAAAATTCCAATTAACAAACCCATGGAACATCCCAGGTACCCCAAAATACAAATATGGAAGGTATGGAAGGATTTCCTTCATAAACAGGTTGGTTGAGGATCTCGGGTATGTTCTAGGGGGTCCGTTGGAATTTCTTAGATAAGCAATACTTTTGTAGGTGAGTGATATGATATGAGTAGCAAGTAGTATATCCTGCCAAAGGATGTACATTTGCCCCAAAAGTTTTGCAAAAAAATACAAAAAATTGACTGTTCATTAAACCCTAAGAATCACGGGACCCTGCCAAAAAAGGAGTTTGGATGTGTATAGCAAGGGTATGGGATCTCCAGTCCCCACCAGTGACTTTATATCCGATGATTTGGTAGTATCTAAATGCTATAGCACAAGTGGTAGATCCTGTCAACAAAGGGTGATTATATGATCCCTGCAACCCTTTGCAAGAACCAAACAAGTGGATGCTATTAAGTTATGTTGACAGCAACGAAAACAAAGTACATTTACATATTGAATTGTACAAGGCATTCATCGACATTTACATTTTTCATGTTGTATTCAAAGGGAAAATCTGGGTATTTTTGGAAGAGTACCCGATCACAGATTGTTCGCCAAATATTTCCCCATATACCCATATAATATATGTATATGCCTATATAGTAGTTGCATTGCCGGTAGCAATTTCAGGCGCCCCATCCCCTCAAAAGGTACCACATTTTCCATGGATCGGTGTAAACTCCAGAAGATGGGCCCAGATGGGATTTGTCTCAAAAACCTTTACCTTTGCGGCCGTCAATCGACCTTAAATTTTAATCATTGGATAAGAGGTGGATGCAAATGATGTGGTTTATACTTTGGAGCTAACCCCCCCAGTAACAGTGGAAAATAAAGTTTTACAGGGATTGCCTACTAAAAATGTACGTAATATTCCTGGTGGTGACTGTTCAATGGCTGGAGGGTAGATCCAAGTTATATCCTACTGCAACTGGGAGTGATGTGTAGGGGTCCCTTCAGATGGCTATAGCCTTTTACCTCATTTGCAGTGACAAATTATACATCATACTTGGAGATTTACATCACCCACATGCTCCATGGGAATGGAATATGTTCCTACATGGATGGCTTAAATTTGTGGTAAATGTAGGTAACTATTCCATACATGGAGCATTTGGGTCATACTTGGAGATTTTACTAGTATCAGGAGTTACCGTTTCTATTTTGCTTATACCTCATTTTCAACTGGGGTCCAGTAGGATTTGCTGAGCTTACATTTCTATCCCAAGTAGGATTGTATAAGTCGGAGATGTTTGTGGTGTAATTTCTAGGGTTTTCCCTTATTACAACTGGCTTCAACCCCCAAAAACTGACATGGACTCCCAAAAATGATGGTTTCCAAAATGTTTCCAATAGGAATCTCCCTTCCATGTGTCTATTTTCAGGTGCCATGTTAGTTTTTGCACCTGGGCTGGGTATCATTTGCAGGGGTGACATTTGCTCCTGTGGTTTCCTGTCTCCGCGGCCGATGCGTCAAGGGTATCTTGGGCAAATTCATGGGTTCATCCAAGAGGACTGCACACTCAATGCAACCCCTTCCAGGAAATCGTGGGCCTTTATCCATGGTTTATTAATTTTATTAACCCACCATTGTTCCCCCAAACGGATCCCTTAATAAGGCCAACTATTTCCTGGAATTGGTGGTATTGGGAAGGTAACCTTAGATTTTCATGAATATATAATTTACGGAAGTCGTTGGTTCCAATGGGCTGGTTTGGAGGGGAGAATGAGAACATCTACCCAGAAAGAACTCAGATTTTTTTGGTGGGGGAGTTTTTGTTAATGGATTTTTGTTTCTGAGTTTTTTTGGTGCAGGGGTGGGTGGTTTCAAAGATGTTTTGAGTTTTGGAGAAGATGAACCCATTTGGATGAATACTGCACGTTTAAACATTGCTTATATAAAAGTACCACACAGAGAAGTGAAGGTTATATATCCCTCAAAGACAGAGCAATCGCATGCTAAAAGAAAAGGGAGACTCAGTTTTGGGATGAGTCTCTGTAGCATCCTGCAATTGCGGAATTATCAACGTTTTTTGGCCCTCATTTACCTACTTTCATAACCACCAGCTTGGCTGGCTCTGTTTTCATGCCAGGGAATGGTGACAAATAGAGCTGGTGTTGAAGGTGTTGTTTTACAGCTGTAAGACATATTGTCCCAAAAAAAAAGGTGATTCCCTGGATCATCGTCCAGCTTCCAGTCAGGTTAGTTTCGGGGCAAAAGTAAGTCTTTGACATGACTCACGAGTTTCAGGTGATTAAATAATGTTCACTAAATACAAAACCCATACCATCCATGTAAAGTATATTCACCTACATTTACCATAGATTCAAGGCCAAATGTAGGTAGTAAATATTGTATACATGGAGCATTTGGGTACCATAACAGGACTATGCATTTTAAGCTATCAGAATCCATGTGGGGTAAAGATTCCAGTCCCATTCGGAGCATTGGGGCTTGGAGAGGTATGTGTCAATGCCCAGCTTCCAAATGAATCCAGATGTGGAGTGCAAGTAGAGGCACCGGCGTTTGGAACCGTTGGTGGAAAGCATGACGGCCGGCCAAAACTCGATCAAAATGACGCATGTTCTATAAGAACTGTGTGTGTGTGTCTGTTTTTGCTGGTTCATTGCTTTTTGTGTTTGTAAAGTGCGGTGATTTACTCCACAAACATGTCATCAACATATAAATCATGAATCCTGTTGTTTAACTGACCTTTTGGATCCTTTGACCAACAAAGCCACCATATTTCGTTCAGGTTCTGGCCAATGCAACTTTCTTTGCAATGAGTAGGTCTTTTTTGGGCCAAAAATTGCGGGACAAATTCACGACTTAAGGGCCCCCTTGATCTCCACAGTGGAGAAGAGCGTTGCGCTGTGTTGCCAGCTGGTTTTGTGTGGGGAAAAATTGGCGGAAGGGCTGGACACTATACCATCTATACCAAATCAATTTCCTGATCGTTGTCCGGAAATTCCTGACAAACAACCAAGATACCGAGGCTTCCGTCATTTTTGAGGGGTCGGCCATTTGTTAGTTGTGAAGGCCAGTTACACCCAGCTTCGTGGTTCAAAAAATTCAGTTTTGGTTGGTAGATTCTTCAACATCTTCAAGAACTGGTGGTATTTGCCTTTTGCCTTTTCACCGGTCAAGACTTGGTAGGTGGGATTTCCTGTAGGTAAAAAAACACCAGCCACATGGAGTGGAACTGGGATTTTTTGATGATGTTTTGTTTTTGAAATTTATACTTGGGATGTCCCAGGAACTTAGAAAAAAGGGTTAGTAAATGGAACATAACCTACTTAAAAATGGGGTATATGGGGGTTATAAGTTATCACCCATATACAAACCATTGATCCTAACCTTTTTGACATTCAAGTACATCTTTGCAAGTGATCGCCGAACTTGTACTCGAAAACGACGGCATCATAAAACGGCATTATCGCGTTCAATCCACTGTGGGGTCCGTAATCGATGAAGAGAAAATGGAATTTAGCCACCCGTTAAACGCTTGAATCTTGGTTGGCAAGGAATCCTACTTCCAAAATTGGAATGGGCAAAAGCCAACCATGGATGGGGAAAAGGACTACAATGACAACAATATCATGCAATATCAACAATGGATATACAACAAATGAATCTTTAAGCAGATGGCATCTCTCATAAATGGAACAACAGAAATTACTTTACATATGGGGGTTTCCTAAAATAGTGGTACCCCAAAATGGATGGTGTATTTGGGGATACCACCATTTAAGATATTTAAGGAAACACCCATATCAACAAGTTTCGATACACTGAAATTTGAGCATTTTTGTTGAACCAAATCCGGCACCAATTTGATAGTTTTTTCGGAATACGTCTACGTCTCAATCCAAAAAGCCATACCTTTCCTCCCTGAAACTAACAGCAAAAGCCCCTGAAAATCAATATTGTGGAAGATGAATTTCCTTTTTTGGGAGTTTGCCAATTGTCAGGTGCTATGTCATGTTAGTTTCAGGAATGGTATTGTTTCGGAGATTGTGGAGTGCATAGTTTTGGTCCAAGAATTCGTGTTTGCTTGTCATCCCCATCCTGTTTCTGCACGCCGAATTTCTGCATGACTCATTGGTCTTAAGCCGCCAGTTGACTTGACACAGTCATGTTTACTAAGACGACTGTCTCCGGCGGCAACGCGTGGTTGTGCGGGGAAAAGACGGGGACAAACGAGTGAATGATATCAAAACTCAGATCATCTCAGATCAATGCATGGAATTTGTACTACCCTCCCTACCAACCAAGTTCGCCCTCTGAAAATAGGCCAATCCCCAAAGTTGTAGGGAGCATATGATTCTGTTTCTTACCTTTTTTTTGTGTAAATTATTTGATAGATTTTGCGCACAAGGGAAACAGAACTAGGTCCCGTGAGGCATGTGACTGTGGTGCTTTCATCTTCGACTAATGTGTTTTGAACCGACCTGGAAAAGAGGTAAGTTGCGACGTTAATTTCCATCAACTTGAAACCCCTAAAACCAGCGTTTTCCAGTTGCCCAAAACAGGTAGTTTCCTATTTTTCAACCGAGATGATTCGTCTGACTTATGGATGAACTGTGTTTGTTGTTCCCTCGTGTCAGCGATCAAGGTGAAGCCGGAAGATAGAAAAAACATCCGATGATTTTTGCATGTAGAAAAATGGTGGTTTCAAATACAGTATCTGAGTCCCATGCCATCCATGGGACGGTTGTATATTTACTTACATGAATGGTTGGATTGTGTATGGTAAATTAGTTGGTAAATATACAATACATGGATGATGCTATGATGGGTTTTATTTTCAGACCGATCCCTGGGGAAATGATCCAATATGACTTGCGCATATTTTTCAAATGAGCTGAAACCACCAACTAGATACTCTACAATTCGGATGTTGCTCAGCCAACAAAAATGGACATTTGACATTGACGAATGAATATATCATGGAACATTGATCATACTGAAAGCTTGTAATATTTGCAAGTGTGCATGGTAGAACTGTACTCGGATGTCCCAGGAACTTAGGATCAATGGTTAGTTAATTGGGTTATAACCTACTTCAAAATGGGGTAGATGGTAGTAGATGGGGGTTATTAACCCAATATAACCCATATACTAACCATTGATCCTAACTTCCTGAGGACATCCAAGTTAACCAATGCCTGCCCAGTCGACCTTCAAAACTTGCAGTTCCGCATCTCGGCCGTAGATTTCATGAAAACTGTCTCCTTCCTAAAAAACAGCAACTCTATAGAAAAAGTACAGTGACATAAAAGTGTTGCACAAAAAAGACAGATTCTTCTAATATTATGACGAAATCTTGTTTTTTTTTGTTGTTTTTCTTCTTTGACTCTGAATTTCATGTCCCATATGTGTTTTTTCTCCATCAAATGTATATGTGATGTATTTGAACGTGCAAATTCCTTCTGTTTTTTTCGAAGGAAAAGTTTTCACCACCAACTTCCACATCGAAAAAACATTAGTTCCGTTCTTGTCCTTCGGACCTTCGCCTTTGAGACGCCATGGAACGTCGTGGTATCAAATATGTGAGCGGGATGGCGGCCGTCATTGGATGGGAATCTAAGGGTACCCCGGTACTTGGAGGATCATCCCAGAGAATAAGTGGTATGATTAGTAAGTTTTGTAAGGATCGGGGTTGTTCCCCCTTCCAACCGGCTGTATAATTTAGGGACTGTAGAATTCCTAGGTGGTTTCAAATATTGTCTATTTTCACCCCGAAAATTGGGGAAGATGAACCCAATTTGACGATCATATTTTTCAGATGGGTTGAAACCACCAACTAGGTACAGGTACCCCAATGTCAAAATTAGACCCGAATCAATAGGCTTATGAGGGTTGATACACCCCGGTAAAGTCAATATGGCTGGCTAGAAAATGGACCAGTTGAAGATGTAGTTCCTTATGAAAATGGGGATATTCCAGCTATGTTAGTTTACCAGACCGTAATGGTAGTTAATATTCCCTTAAGAAGGCCTGTCATTTTTGGAGTTTTGGAGCTCCCGAACATCATCAAATGAGTAGCCAGGACAATCTGGAGACTGAAAAACGTTGGGGCCCAGCATGTACCTATATGGGTGTTTCCAAAAATAGGGGTACCCCAAATGGATGGTTTATAATGAAAAACCCTATTAAAATGGATGATTTGGGGAAAACCCACCATTTAAGGAAACACCTATACACTACATGAGTTATATATAGGGCATAGTTGGGGAATATTTTAGGGAACAAACTTCCAGGGTGTACTCTTTCAAAAAATACCCACAGTTTCCCTGTGATATCACTCTTTTTTTTTGTCCCCCCAGAGGTTCTTTCAGTGTCCATGGCTGATGTTTTGAGCTAATGATGGAACATGATTTCGACAGTGTTTCAGGGTTTTAGATGTGTTTTTGTTGTTCAAATATTGTTTAGTCATGTATATATAATACAATATATATATAATATATATGTATACACTAGTTTGAAAATAATATGTTATATATATATATTTACACACACACACAGAATTCTGTCGTATAAATCAAGCTTTTCAATCTCAATATGTTCATTTCCCTGGTCCAAAAAAAAACTGCTGAGTGAGACCATCGCCAGGCGAAGTTCCATCAAGAACCACCAGCCTTGCGACCTCCCAAAGTTCCAATGAAGGAGACATCTGAACAAAAATGATATACATCCCCGAAAACCAACCATATGGCTAGCTGGAAAATCACCTAATGTTTTTCATAGGAGATACACCTTCTAAATGGTTGTTTCTCCATTGTCATGTCAGTTTTAAGGGGTGTAAATATATAAAAATGTTTTTACACATCGATGTGTGAAAACATATGTTTTAACTCAACTAGACTCAAGTTGACAATCTACAAACTTCAAATTTGTGACTTGCGGCATTGTCACAACTTTAAGTGAAACACATGAAACACCAACATTTTCCCTGGAAGGATAATCCATGTAACCCTAGGCTTCCGGTCATACCTCCTTGAGGTTTGGTGTGTGGATGGTATGTTTTTGGGGTCCAGTCATGACACCTTCTCACGTTTGGTGTTTGGAAGCCATCCGGGTAGGATAACGGTTTGAATATTGAAAGAATTGGGTTCGTCGATTCGTTGAAAAACCGGGAAAATGTCAGCCGCCAAATGTTGACAGGTTGGGGGTGTGTTTCAAAGAGTCTAGGATGTCCCAGGAAGTTAGTAAATGGTTAGTTAATGGTTCATGACCCACTTATAAATGGAGTATATTGGGGGTATAACCCACTTACTAACCATTTATATGCTAACTTCCTGGGACATCCAAGTTTGGTTGAATTTTTTCACACCCGAAGAACTTGCAGTTTGACCAATCTATTTTTGACGTTGTAATGATTTTTGAAAAACACCTAGGTCCACTCCATGGGACGGACGGGTATTATTTTGCCGTGCCATGAAAATCATTAAAAAAAAGTCATCCTGGTAACATTCCCATACCATCCATGTAAGGTATATTAACCTACACGAATGGTTGTATTTACTGGTAAAATATGGCATTCATGTAGGTTAAAGGTCGACCAGCCCCAATGAGTGTTTTTTTGGATAGGTTGGTTCAACCACCGGATGGCTCCAGGAGTGAGGGAGCCAATGTTCCATGTCCATAAATATTTGGAGGAAGAGCTTTTGGTACCAAAAACCCATCCACCCAAAAAACTTGAGACATTGAGACGTGCTCAGAACTGTGCTCAGATGTGTGGTGTTTCCTTTTTCGGGGATTTTGGATCATGATGTGTTGATTTTGGATCCTTAACTGCAAAAAAATCAATGCTTCAGAAACCAGGAATTACAGGAACGCCCAAATTTATGAACTTCCAGTCCAACACTTGTAGTTGGTTCTGTAGTTGCTGGTGTGTAGTTGTACTGTGTTGCTTTTTGTCACAAGTTGTTCACGTTGGAGAATGTCCCGCCTCCTTTTGCCGCGCTTTTTTTTGTCGTTCGTTTTGTTTTCCCTGTCAACCGGGTGCTGCTGCTTAGTGGCCCAATGGAACTGTCATTTGTTTTAGCCAATAGGCTGAAGAAAGATGATGGAATTTTCTGCTCACGCCAGATTTTGTTGTTTAACCAAATTCATATAATATATATATATATAACATGTATTTATATATATATATATATATGTAACCCCACTACATCCCTTCATTGGCCAACCTTGGAACTTTTGGGAATTAACAATTAGTAGGAAAAATAGAGGTTAAACTTTTAAATAGTATTCGAACCAAACAATTCATAGGATCAATGTATGTTATGTTTACTGTACCTAACACCTACAGATAAGATTCAACTACATCTAGGTACATATACCCCTAGGGAATCCTAGGGATCCAATCACCTTGTCAGATGATTACGGTGTCTATATAATCACCTCCGAAACACATAGTATTTGATATGTACGTTCCATTACCATTCTCAGGTGATGGAATCCACAGGGTACTAGACTAGTCCCACCCGTCATGGACAAAAAAATAGAAGTTGAGCACTATTTACCAGGAGTTGATCTTGGCACTGGTGCTGTTTGTCGCATGCACCTCAGTGACTGAAGTGACAGATTTCAAGTGAGCAATGGGAAAAAAAACTGGTTGGACCTGCTGTAAATGGGGGGATTGCAATCCCCCATCTACGCTTGCGGTAGATGTGCAAAAACAAATGAGCAAATGGAATTTCACACCCTGGTTGTGGTTGTCCGCTGTGTATAGGGGATTATACCCTCCAGGGATCTAACATATCCCCCCAAAATGGCATTTTGAAGATGATTTTCCTTTTCCCAAGGTGGGATATGTTAATCCCCTGGAGGGTAATACACCATTGTAAGAAATCCCCTATAAAAACCAACCAGGATCCCAATGGAATGTCAAACGCCATAGGGTTTTTGATCTCCCGAGGTGGGCACCGTTTGCCTCCTATGCGGTGCGAACGTCTTCTTCAAGACTGACGAAAAGTTTCACAAGTTGTTGGAACCTGTTTTTAGTTGGGGGAAAACTGCCTATAGGTAGTTGATGAGTTTGACCCAATGTGGATTTGTTTTTTTTGCTTTCCTGGTGTTTTTTAGGAGCTTTCAAAAAAAAACAAGGAAATTTCATGATCAAGACAAAATCATGTGATATTAACATTGTTTCATGTTTGTTGGCAGGCAATATTACGTGTGGCTGGCGCTTTTCGCTTGTTACAATTTGATGTTTCATTTGGGAATTCCCTGTGCTACCACTTTCGCCTTTTGTGTTGACCACTTTAGACAAACCAAAGCCTGAAACAAGAGAAGGAATAATCTAGGTGGTGGTCCAGTGGTGGTTTCAATTATTGTCATGTTCATCCTTACTTGGGGAAATAATTTCAGATGGGTTGGTTCAACCGATTCAACCACCAGCTAGTAATATTTCGCGCTTGGTTCTCAAGTTCGAGTTTAAAAGTGGAACAGCCCCCCTGTTCCCTTGCACGTTTCCTCAAGTTGTTTTTGTTGTTGTTGCTTCTCCAAGAAATCTTTTGCATCAAAAATGTTATCCCTCCAAAGTTAGGTAGATTAGGTAGTGACAT
Source organism: Breviolum minutum Mf 1.05b.01 (assembly GCA_000507305.1). NCBI lineage: Eukaryota > Dinophyceae > Suessiales > Symbiodiniaceae > Breviolum > Breviolum minutum. The sequence goes on from DF241140.1 coordinate 84,472, forward strand.
CTTGCGGAAGCTGAACACTGAACATCACAAACCGACATGTTGTTCAGATTTTTTCGCACTTCCATATCAACGTTTGAATCTAGGGTACTCAACATCCTAAAACTAAGTTAGGAGTTCAACCTCTGAAAAAATGAGGGTTTGGTCCTCCCCTTTTCCCCCCAGAATGAACAAAAGAAAGGATCGTTTTCCAGGTGTCTCATTTGGTTTTTTTTGCGGTTTACTGTGGGGGGGGGGGTGAATTAGAATCCAGCTCCAGGTATGAGATATTTACTAATTTACCATAAATTTGAAGCGTTCATCTAGGTAAATATTCCAGTTCCATTCGGCGCGTGTGGGTCTTAAAGTGTTAGTTTTTAGGGTTTATTGGATTTGATTCTTTCCACGTTTCATTTTTTTTTCAAAAGGAAATTTCATCTTCCAAGCATCAATTTTCAAGGGACTTGTTGTTCTTTTCAGGGAGGGTACCATGCTAGTTTATTAGAGGAATTCGGATGGACTTGTATCTCAAGGCACCCTTGAGAGACATCCAACCCTTTCGGTGGTGGTTTCAAACATGTTTTCTTTTTCATCCCTATCCTTTGGGAAATGATCCAATTTGACGCGAATATTTTTTCAGATGGGTTGAAACTTGAAACCACCAACTACTATTGATGGAAGACATCCTGCACCACCTGGGATGTATAAAGCCCTGTAAATAATGGGATAAACTACCAACCTCAACTGGTTAGCCGGATTCTTTCCATCAACAGTAGTTTCCTGCGCAAAGCTGCAAGGACTTCACTCTGGGAGTCCTTGCCTTTCAATGTATTGGGCGGGTTCGGAAGGCTTAGATCGTTTCCATGATGGATCTTTGATTTCGGAAGATTTTGGACCTCGCTCGGAGGATGGGATCCCAGTTATGACTGTAAGTGATTTGAGTGGTGAGTAACACCTTCATTTATAAGCCATAAAATTTCGGCCGGGGTCCCACAACCTGATCCTTAGGGGGCTTACGATCACTATGGTTTTTAACGACTTACTAAGTGGCATGACCCTCCAAGCAGGAGGAGTCCGGGTTTTCTTGATGTAAAGTTAACGGATGGTTCACCTAAAGATCACCCATTTCAAAAGGAACATGAATGATGAATGGTAGATTTTTGAATGGGAAATTAGAAGGTGAGTATATGTATATATATATATATGCCAGTCCCATGGATACTATAGGATTGGCATTCAGAACTAAGTATCATTGGTTCCTTGAAAGGTTCATTTGCCAAGAAAAAAATAAGATTTCTCAAAAATCATATTAGCAGCCATATAAATCAAGTGTTTTTTGTTCAGAAGCTTTTTGTTGAGCCGGTTTTGGTGTTTTTTCTGCTTTTGTTTGGGCTTCCCTTCCTGCGCTGTGCATTGTGTGGCCAAAAATTCAGGTTGCGTAATGACAAAATCGCTGGTTGCTTAGGGTATACAGGGGATGATACTACCCGGTTAGGTGGGGATTATTTCATAAACCATGAAATAAGGATCCCTAAAAGAAACAACTAGTATAATTGGAAAGTAAGAGGTTTTTTTTTCATTGCTCAACCTTATGACAAACAACCTGCAGTATGTATCATGGAAAGTGTCTCCGTATCCGTTTTTTTGTTTTCCTTTTCCGTGGCTCAGGTTGTGCTTCATCCCTGGAGCGTATCATAGTTTCATCTTCCTGATGGTCTTCAAAAAGGCACCCGTTCCACGGTCTGGTAAAGGGGAACGTGAGGTGATGATGGTGATGCGAAGACGAAGATGCTGCAACTGCCATATGCATACTTCCTAAGGTCCCGGGACGGAACTTAGGATCAATGGTTCGGATCAATGGGTTACAACCTACTTTTTTATGGCGTATATTGGAGTCATAACCCATTCACTAACAATTTTTCTAACTTCCTGGGACACCCCAGTATAAGGCAAAACGGGTGGCTTAAGCTATGATAAAATGAGTGCCCTAAGCTGCTTGGCACAACAACAAGGGGTACCCTATACGCTCCTGAGGTTTAACATAGTCCCTGAAAAGTTACCTTGTCAAAAGGAAAGTAGTCTTCCAACCATCATTTTTCAGGGGCTATATTAAACTTTGGGGGTGTACTGAAAAAACTCTGAACTGAGTTATGCTGGCCGTATATCAGTTATAGCCTGACTAGGAACTTTTCGGGCTACTATTTCGGTGTTGATGATATTCATTGTAACTTAGACTATGACATTGATGAGATATTACAGCCATTTTCATAGGGATCTAAATGTATCCAATGCCACCCTCCCTGCAGGAAATAAGCACATCTGAGTAGATAGATGTCCATGCTATTTATTCAGCAAATCTTCAAGATTACTCACATCATACACCGCCGGAGCCCTAGAAATGAAGGTTTGATTCAGATGCTTTTCCTTTCAACTATAGAATTTTTGTTGGTGTCCAAGCAGTTAGTTGTTCCAAGACTTCCAGGTTCACTGTCAGCCCATCCTCAACCATACCTGGCAGCCAGGTACCTGGCTACTCGTATGACATGTATCCCTGACATGTTTTGGATGGACCATATGCTCAATGGGACTGGTATATTTACCTACATGTACTCTCAAAACTATCCCAAATGTAGGTAAATAAAATGTAAATAAACCATAAAACCATATTAAACATCTGGGATATATTCCGTCAGATATTTTTTTGATGTGTACAATCTGATATTCTGATTCAAGGGGTTTAAATTATACAAAATTCAATGTCAACTTGCATACAGGATCGCTACCTACCAATAATAAATCTAAAAAAATATATATATATACATATATTATACAAAAATAAATTTATAAATAATAGAAAATTTCTATTATTTTTTTCTAATAAAAATGATAAATATAAATAGAATATTTGATTATTTTTTAAATATTTTTTATTTTTAAATACATCTTTATAATTATATATTTGAAAAAAATAATAATATTATATTAGTAAAAAATAGATAATTTTATATAAGATGTTTTTTTTTAATAAAAATAATATTAATATTAAAATAATTTAAGATATTAATTATAATAAATATTTATAAGAGAGAAAAAAAAATATATATA
>DF241141.1:1172-107605 GCA_000507305.1 Breviolum minutum Mf 1.05b.01
CTGATGACTTCCAATGTTCATGCACAGATTGTGCACTAGGAGGCCTAACTCCAGATGAAATTGGCATGGCATACGGCAGTGCATGATCAATCCTGAAATTGACTCCATTGACAGTATAATGATTGGGGAAGGAAACAGGAGTAGCAGTTGATATTCGAAACTGAAGATATTCATCAACATGTTGTTCCTCATCAACACAGGTCACAATTTGGAAGTTGAATCCAAAAATTTTTTGTTGAAGCCAAATCACTATGGCAGATTCTTTAATAGGAGGCGTCAAAAGGGTCTTGATTTCCTTGCTCTTAATTTGTACAGGATAGCTTGGGAGAGAGCCAATGCGTCCAAACGAAACACAAAAGGCGAGCAAAGTAGGATCATAGGCACATAGACCAACACCACGAATGTTGAGGCTAAAAGCACCTTGTGCTTCGGTGGTCGGAATGGGGAGTTCAGCATAATGCATGAGCCTAATGAGTACACTAGCATCAATACCTTCAACATCAATGACAATGGTACTACGAGCAGCACAATAGAAGTTAATGTCACACTTTGTAAGGAAATTTGCAAACTTCCCAAGCTTCAAGTGATCAAGATGTCGACAAAAAAGCAATGACTTCTCAATTTTGACATCACCTTTCCCATTCTTCCAATTGGTCCAATATTTGGTCTGTACCGACCCTGTAGTACCTTCCTTCGTCACTTTTCTGGCCAGCTGCACCAGCGCATGAAGCTTCTGACGGTAGTCATGGCTCCGAGACCCAGGACGAAAGGATAGAGACTTATAATTTTGTCCGCCTTCAATGTCAAAACAACCATTGCGACTCTGACTATAACACTTCAATGGTCCCTGATTGTCATGGAGAATTTCAGTGATACCTTCATGATCTAAAACATTGTTTGGGAAACAAGATCTCATCAAGAGGATCAGAAGGCTTCGTCCAAAACAGTTTAGTTTCACCAATGAAAGAGCTCTGAAAGATAAGTCGATAAGCAATGGTACCATATTTTCGAAGGACCTCCTTGGGAATATCAACAAGAAAGTGGATAGCCTTTATATATTTGCTGTCAGTGCCAAACTTGCTCAAGACATCCATGGCGATGCCAAATGGGTCGACTGCATGATGACAAGCAAAAACAGCTTCAAAACAAAAAGACTCATCTTTGTAGTTTGTGAAAGTTCTTCGAATGCTTCCAATGCTGGGGAAAACGGCAACCAACTTAACCGAATGGCAAAGAAGGTAATCGTCAAACTTGTCGTGTGTACAAACCTGACAAGTCTCATCAGATGACAACCATCCAGCACTTTTGCAAAGAACTACACGTGGGAGACTTGATGAAATCCTCTTGATGCTATCAACCACAATTTGCTGGGCAGCAATAGGAATCTCATTCATGATGAAAGGAAAAAGAATCCACGACTTCAGCAACTCACGGATAAATGAATCAAAAATTCCCAACCAGATGAAAGAGACCAACTTCTCTTCCGAATGAGTCACAAGGATACCCACCAAGAAAGAGACCAACTTCTCTTCCAATGAAACAACGAACGCACAAAATTCGAGGGCCAAACAAAATTGCAAACAACTTCCAACTTATGAAGGAACCAACTTCCCTCCAAAGGAATATGAACTTCAACTTATGAAGGGACCAACTTCCCTCCGAACGGGCCCACCTACAATAAGAAGAGACCAACTTCTGGCCCTTCCTACTGCTGTCACCTAGCCAGTAAGAGCTACTAACCTACTACCCTACAGTAGGTGTTCGCTCTAACCGACTTGAGCCGATACAGCTTGAGCCAAAGGGCTACGGACTTCTCTCTGAGGGCCAAAGAGTCTGAGGTCCACGGCTGACGCCAATGTAAGTCTCTCCTATCCTCCCTTTCCAGCATTGCAGCTTGGCACCAAATGAGCTGATGCATCTTGGTCGTGCATCATATGTCCCTAAGCGAAAACTGCCATATCCAAGCGCATGTTGCCTTTACTGCCCGAGCACAGTCTGTGGTACCAGAGGTGCAAGAGAGCAGCACCAGGTCGCAGTCCTTTCGCGACAGGGTACTGTTGCCCTTACCGTGGTAGTTGGCCACCTTCTGACCTCGTAACAGCCAGAACATTCAAGCTCAAGATGTACTATGCCACCAGAGCTCTGAGATCAGCCATCATGGCCAGAAAACTCAAACCATATTGCAAATTCCCAGTTACGGCCCCAAACCATGGCTTCCATTGAAGCACTTGTATAAAACCTTCCATCATCGCTATAGTTGCACCCATACCCTGCTGGACACATCATCATACACCCATGAAGGTCATCGAATTTCGTTTCCACCAGCATTGAAGAATTGTACGTCGCCAATCCAACTTCCTCTGACAGAGTATTGCTCGAATTCACGAGTGGGCTCGTTACATTCAATCCATACCAACCAGCAATTGACCCGACAGAACTTCCACCTGCCAGTGAGAAAAACATCCATGGCTGGAAAACACCCGATGGCCCTGGGCAACGGCTAATTAGACTAAACCTGTTGGCCTTCTCTTGGGATGGGGTCACAACATGTGTCGAGATATACACTTGTGATATAAGCATGTCTTAGTTGGAAACATATGTGAACACTGGTAAGAACAGATACAAGAATAGATACTACACTACACAAAAATGTCGTGGGTGTGCCTACTGAAGTTCAGCACATTTCGATGTCATCATCTACCGGTTGATTGGGAAGAGGGCGAGAGAAGGTAGTTTGTACATCGACAGCGGTGGAGTGACGGCTTCAGCAACGCTATTTGTAGGAGGAAGATACTTGGGGTGTGACGAGTGAGTAGCAGCAACCGAGGAGCTGGGACCGTAGGCGGCACATAGAAAAGGCGCATGAAGGCAGCTGAAGATCATAGGCCACCACTTTGAGCCGCTCCTGGAATAGCGTTGCAACCAATGCCTGGTTGGGCCTCGCTTTGGCTGACCACCGCTTTCTACGCTGTCCTTGCTTCGCCAAGCCAAGATAAACTGAGCGGAATCTGAGGTGGGTGCAGTTTCACGTTTCAACGTTTCACCACTTTTGCCCAAGAGAAGCCATTGCTTGAGGGTTTACCTCGCAAAAACTTCTCACAAAACGGTATTTCGTACGAAACACCAAATTAAAGGCCATCAATGAAACCACTATAATATATCCTCCACTTTCTTTTGGCTTGCACTCTGGCTCTGGCACAAGTGCTTCCTCTTGGTTTCACCAAAGCCATCTTCTTCTTATGCTGTTGCTTTCTCTCCGGCATAGGGTTAGTCTTTCTGACATCACCGGAGCCCTCTTCTGCAGTCCTGGCTTGTTGAGTGTTCTTGGTGTTAGCGGATCCTTTGATCAGATGGAATTAGCTCTGGGCTGGAATTCCTTCTCACTGGAAAGACTTTTGTCGTGGAAATACAATTTCATTCCCTTTTACGTGTTGTTTATAATCGGCCTTTCTGCATGTTTTTGTCATAAAATGACATTTTACCTCGGTGGATACGACCATAGCGTCTTTACACCACTGCTCAGCTGACTGAAGGGCGTTCCGCCTGGGATCAATCCAAGCACCCGCCAGCAAAAAAAAAAAGGTTTGTGGACACCCCAAGAAACGAAACAATTTCCTGAGTAGTGGTGTTAAAGTTGCTAGGAACACCCTTACCGGCGTAAGTAGGAAGAATGGAGACTTTAATCCGGATTTAGGAAGGTCATCGGCCGTGGCGAGGAGGGAGGCGAGATTTGCGACGTCAGTATGAACGTTATCCAAATGAAAAGGGGAGCGAGCAACCTGAGAAGGAGGGAGTTCACGTATGTTTGCATGGAGTGGAGGCAAAGTGGAGGCAGGAGGTTTACGGGTCTTGGAGTTCAAGATCCAGGGTTGTTCGGAGCTAGTGGAAGGAGGAGGAGGAAGAAGAGCGAGGAGATAAGCTGCGACAATGTTGGTGTGTCCTGCCATAAGCGGGAAACGAACTTTCGAATCGAAGGTACTGAGAACCTGTGGATTTTGAAGGACCGAGACATGGTCGGCACAGAAATGCGCTCACCTTGTTATTCGTGGTTCTACTACTCCTTGACTATCCTATGGAACCAACCAATGAAAAGGGCTTAAAGAGGAGGATTGAAGAATGTTACGAGAAAGTATTTCTTAAAGGCCTTGGGGAGGTTAAAATTGGATGTGACATTTTGTTACGGGCAGCGGCTTTTGACGCTTAGGTTTGTTGCAAAATTGCAAGCATACATTGTGAAGACCTTGTGTTGATTTTAGATTTTCTGGATTCCGCAAGATTTTAGGTGTGTAATGTTCAAAGAAAACCCTTTCATTGTCTTTCATGAAACCCTTTCATTGGTACTCCCACGGTTAATATCCCTGCGTACACGCAACAGAAGTGTTACCGAAGACTACAGGTGCGTGTTGCCAGATCGGAAATATTGCACAAAAAATATGAAAACACGAAGAATCTGCCTTGAGTCGTTGTGGCATGAACCTGGAAGCAATCAGCTGGCCAGTATCAACCGGAGAATGAAGGCCTACATATCATGCGATTGCCAGCATTGTAAGAATTATCTGGCAATTTGGATTTGAAAGACATCTGAGAGTAAACGTTTCAGTTGTTTCATTTACGTTTCACTCCTTCGCTTTGTGTGTGTGTGTGGTGTTGTTTTTTTGGTTGTGTTTTGGTTTGTTGGAGTTGTTTTTTTGCTTTTTGGTTTTGCTGTTTTGGCTCTTTTTGGCTTGCCAGTTCGCCCAAACATACGTGTACGAACTCTAGGCTATAGGCTATTTCAGTGATTGTTGTTTAAGATAGTCAACGTGCATTTTCAGTACATGTCACAGAATTGTTTCTTTTGATCGACGTTGTCCCCCAGACTTGTTCGACCAAGGGAAGAAAAATTGCATGACAAAAATTTGATATTCCGCAACATGTCGATGCGTGTGTTATTTTGTACCAATACACTTGAATTCGTGCGAAAATGGACCGTTACTTACGGTTGATTGTGCGCAAAAAAACCCAAACAGCGGCGTTTTGCTGCAAGTATCGCATTGGTTCAGCTTTGTCTCGAGCGAAATCCGTTTCCGGGCCACCGAGGCAGCAGCCTTTGAAACCATGGTGGTGTAATTGTCATTGCTGGTTTCCACAATTGACTTACACTTTTCCAACATTAACATTGACGATTGAAAATGGCCCGGTTCGATCCTGAAGTGTCGGTTGGCATGAAATGCCTTGGATGCCTGCAGCAAATAAAACTTGAGATTGGCATGCTGTAACTGTGACCCAAGTGCCGTCAAACATGCGACCCAACCACTTCTGACGGACATTGCACGGCCAGACTGTGAGTGTCCACCATTGGTTGTGAGATTTTTGTCCGCATTCCAGAGCGAACCCGCTTGGTCCAAACTCAACCGCACCGTAAGCAAATTGGGGGCTGCCATCCACCAAATTGAATCCAGCCTCTCCGGACGTCATGCTTTTACTTTCGCAAAGCTACATTTACACAAGTTCACTTCAACCATGGATTGGGGATGGAGCCTTGTACTTTGCCACTTGCTATGCAAAATCTTGTGTTGCGACCAACCTTGCCAATCATCACACCGCACTGCTCATGGTACACCCGTCGCAAAAGGTATCCCAGATGTTTGGGACTTTGTTCAATGAAAACTTTCTACAGTTTACGCGAATGTATAAGGTTGATTCAACCTTTGGGAATTCCTTTATCGATTCTGAAAGGAATCAGTGAATTAGCAGGCACAATGCCGATGTTCACTGATCGTGGCTCACCTGGTGGATGGTGATAAACAATTTTTTTGGAAAAGATCTATTACATAAGTTGTAAAGATCTACATTTGGAAGGGTTGCCCCATTATGCTCGATTGCAATCGTTCTCTGTCAACCTGTGGAACATGTTTTTCATGGGAACATTAATTATTGTTGCCTCATTCAAGGAGAAAAACACACTACAGACCGAACATGTATGTGTGGGGTATGTTTTGGGGGTGCCCCCCTTTTTTTTAACCGAAACGACTTGAGTGAAACCTCACATGAACCCACATCCTGGCAAGGCTTACCACATTCGAGGTAAAAACGAAAGCGGTCTGTGATGGTTTTGTTGGGTCAGTCATGTTGTTGGACGTGGTCACTGTTCACTATTCCGTGTGTTGGTGGTCACACTGGCCTTCGCTTCGCTCCATACGCACACGTGATGCGGCTCCTTCCAACAGTCCACGCTGTTGCGAACGAGCCCTGACAAGGCTGATGCGGCACCACAAGATGGCGTGGCTTCGCCAGTGATTCGCAACCCCGCAGCCGAGCAGGGCAATATGTGGGGGCACAGGTGCACGATGTCAGCCAAAACAAGGCCAAACGCGCCCTTTTCCACAATCGCACAAGCAAAGCCGCAACAAGCACTCGCTCCTCTCCGACCAAGTGTGGTCATCGCCGTGCTGACTCGATGGCATTCCCTGCTCAAGGATGTCCAACACAACGAAGCAAGCTGGAGTGAAATGCCAAAACTCAGGCCTGCCCGTCCAACGCCTCCCAACCAAGTAACCATAGCGCTTGGAGTTGGATGTTTGCGTCTCTGGACACCGACCAATACAACGGTCTAGACAGGAGATATTGGCAGGGAGAAGTGTGCAAACTGCGTCACTGTGCCCTGGTGTACCAGATTTTGCTACGATAGCAACAAATCAAATCAATGCTTGCACGCCATAGGGCTGGCCGAAGAAGGGCACAGGCGAAATCTATGTACACAATGCTACGGGCAAATGTCATTGCACATTTCGCTACATATCAGCATCGTCAGCTTTTTGCAAACTGCAAGAAATATACTTACGTAAGTGTAAATGTGTCAGTTGTTGCCATCCATTCAATTTTTGGCCGTCCATGGACCCTATCCCTTGTAACAGGGGAATGCAACAAATTTGATGCCGCACCGTTGTCCCGGACGACCCACACGTCAAGGGCATTGCATTGGAAAAAAACTACATTTTCACGAGGAAAAAATAGTTTTCACTGAGTCCTCAGGTCCAGGTGCTTGGGTGGTCAGGTCTGCTGATTCTCAGCTCTTCCTCCAATCCTGGTTCCTGGTCTTTAGGTCCTCTGCTTCTCAAGTCCTCAGGCCTTTAGGTTCTCAAGCTCAGGGTTTTCAGGGTCTTGGGTCCGTAAGCGCTCAGGCAGGTTCTCGGGTCCTTAGGTCTTGAAGGTCTTGGAGCTTGATGTTGTTGATGTCGTCAGGTGGTTGCAAGGGGGCGAGACTGCGGGAAAGATTACGGCAACGCCATTGTGCGCATTTCATTCACAGGATTTGTCCTGGGGCAGGGCCCTGATTTGAAGCCCCTTCCACATTTTGAGTTGAAAACAATTCTTGTGCCAGGGTAAATTGGTTTTGTTGGAATTTAAAAAGAAATAAGGCCGACCCGCATCAGCTACCACCACATTCCAAGATAGAGCAGGTGGTACCCAGCGATAGGAAGTAATTTGGCGACTTGACACGCGAAGGGCTTGTTTGCACATCGTGTGTGATCAAAGATGAGATGTATAGGCGACGAACCGAACCTCCGCGCAGTACGGTCCGTAGCATGAAAAATTCATGCCGAAGTACGGACAATTGAACAATTATTTGTTGAGCGGAGTCGCAGCTCCAATGATCAGAGGCAATCATTACTTCCCAAGTGCTACGTTGCATCAAGGCAGATGGAATCACAACTTGGGAGATTGCCACACCCCTTCAAATTTTGGTGCTAGGCACGACTCTTCGAGAAAAAGATGGAGCGCATGCCGAGTTTTTCCGGTTGCACTCGATCGAAATACACAGAAGTGATAGCAGCAGGTCCATGTTGCCGTCATTGAGTCGAGTTCTTTTGCCAAAACAGAGAGGCCTCTTATATGTTGATTCCGTTTGATTGGAAACATCATTTTTACAAGTGAAAACATGTTCATTGAAGCCTTTGATTGGTTGACCTTTCCAAAATTGCTCTTGCGATTCAAGAATGTGTGATTGCCCGTTTTCGCCTAGTAACATCAACGCAGAGAGAGGGCCATGTTTGCGGGGGATGTCAACTGAGTGGATGTACCTCAGTGGGCTCGAGAGGGTTTTAAAAACTTTTGCTGGCAAAGCTGTGTCGATTCTCCAGCTTTCAGGATCTTCAATTTAACTCTTCGGCGGAAAGCACATATCAGTACGGAAAGAAAAGGGAATGATAATGAGACCAAGCGAAACAACAAATAGCAATGGGCCATGAGTATGAAGAACGTTACACGTTACACAATGAAGAGGTTGGAATCCTATTACACATGCACCCTCTAAGCCTTGGCAAGATAAAAAGACATAAGACAATCCCAACATATCCCAAGCTTCTTTTTGCCAAAGAATGCCTTGAATGAAGGCATTGAAGAGTATCTCAGATTCCCTTGCAAACCTTCCGCACAAAAGTTTCGCCTCCGCAACAGAGCGAAAATCCACAACAATTGATGCCTTCCGAGAAATTTCGTTTCCTTTCTCCACATCCAAATGGTGTTTCATTGAGCCGCAGGCGGCAACATGCATCCCAACCATTCTAGCCATTCTCGTCCGTCACATTAGATCACTTCCATCTAAGACTTGGACGTCAAAACCCATCAGATTGTTTGATGTGGAAGGTGGTTGTGCTTCACAAATTGTGAAGCACAACTGTTTGATCCATGTCCCATGGCAGTGGCCAACTTATCGAAAATGCCGGCGGCAAAGCGCGTGTCTGCCAATTTTGGCAAACCAAAACGTAAAACGAGGAGGCAATCTTCTACTTGTCAATTGTTCTTGCGATGCCCAGGACCGCATTGCAGTGAACAAACGTAGGCTTACAACACGCTTGTGTCGCACATCAGCGGTTATTGGACATCAGCTTTTCCCTGCCGCACAGTAGGAGGCAACTCCCATCCATTGGCAATGAACGCTCGGATTTTGGTTCGTTTCCCGGAAGAACAACATCGATTTCCGAGCCGACAAACCGATGGAAGAACGCTTGCTTACAACAAACCTCATGCTAGACAAACCACCTTCACTTGATGTGCGCGTAGGGATTGGATATTTCGAACGCATTTGACAAGGTCAGACGGGAAAAGTTACGGTTAAGGGAAACCTTCAGCAGACGTGGAGTGTCCCATCACATGTTGGAGGTTTTGGGCGGAGCGAGGACAACAATGCTGGTGGAGATTCGATATGTATCAGGAGAAGCGTGCCCCAAGGATAGTATTGACTCCCTGGTTTGTTTTTGGGTTTGTTTTGGACTAGGCCTTTGGATGGTGGCGTTAGAAACTTGGTATCCTAAAACTCGTCTAAATTTGTAGGATCACATGCGCACACTCTTGGGCCTGAGATTCCCCGATTATGTCCTTCTTCTGGCAAAAATGTGTGAGGACAGGCAATTTTTGCTGCACGAATTGGAAATATGTTGGAACTAAGTGGAACTACACCCGCGTGTCCGTGGAACGTTTTTAAAAATCAGTGACAGACTCACCAAGGTGCTTGTTCCAACTGGATAACACTTGGATATGTTGGACGACATTACATGTGAATGAGTGGGATGCATGCTGTGCACAGCCAATATCGGAAATCACGCGCCCTGGCGTGGACGACAGGACAACATCAAAGAATTGGACGACCAACACATTATGGGATTCGCATATTCAAAACGGTCATATTGACAATTGAGGCGCAACCACCAACTTCGCTTGTGACAAACGATGGTCTCATTTTCAACGTCCTGAAGTGGAATCACGGGCAGAAACGGCTAGGCTGCATTTTGATGGACTGTGGAAATTGATGCAACACGTTGATCTCGATTACCACATGGAACAAGGCACGAAAAGTATGCGCGCAAATCGTTGGGTATTGGAAGACAAAACTATTTCGATATGTACATGGCAGACTTTTTTTTGGGACTTCGCGCCTGCATGCCAGTCGGCAGCCCATTGAGGGCGCAGGGTTTGAAACCAACACTATTGCGCAATCATCCAACAATCAAAGTGGACAAATTGGGGAAATAGTGTTGCCACAAGTCGCTGGCCTGAGCCGACCACATCCACTTTCCAAGATGTTGCCACCGGGCAAAATGTTGTAATGGGGAATCCCAAGTCACCAACCTCGCCCGAGCCAAAACACGTGACACTCCAGCACCTTTGCGCCATGCCGCTACCGCCTCCCTCATCTCCAGTTGGACAGCTTTCCTCACCCACGCAGCATTCACGGCATTTGCAGCCAGCCTCCTTTTCGAAGATCCAACCCATCATAATCTCGATGGCGATCCTCCACCCCTCAGTGACGTCCTCGCACAACTCCCACCAGACCCCGCAGACCCCAGCCGCCTCCCCCCCCATCCACCCTAATTCGTCAGTGGACTTTGCGTTTGGACTTAGCCTTTGGATTTTGCACATCTGGAGACTGGCCAGTATAAAAAACAGCCCCAATGCCTGGAAACTGACAAGTAAAACAGCTCCTTGAGAACTTATCGCGGCAAAAATGCGTGAGAAAAAAAGAAGTCATAAATGCTCGTCCAAGTCTTTTTGGCTGTGGGTCCGAAGCCAACACACGTCCGATCCACCAGTCCTCCGGCAACAAAACGACATAGTTTGAAAAATTTCCTAGTATTCCGCCGAAAAACTATGTCACTAAAATTTGAATCCGTTACTTTCCAATTATTGCTCTATGCTGTGGCACGCCTGCAAAATTTCGTGCCAAAAACCGATTCCAATTGATATCCGCTGGAGATCCAACCATGCGCCCTAGCAACCTGCGGCAGTGTACAATCAGTTGTCGTAGTTCACCTACATACAATTTCCGGTGACCAGCTGCAAAACACACCACTGAAGTAACCATTGCATCGAAAAATTTTAACAGTAGAGCTCTCGACACATTCTTGTCACATAGTATCCATCTGTTAGTTTGAAATGCCGGAGATGCGTTTTGCAAAGGACAGTTCATATCTTGTTGTCGATTGCCAATGTTGACCATTCATAAGGGCAGGACCTTCCAAGTCCAAACCTGCAGGGGTAGTCAATGTTGAAGGTGGTTGCGCATGTGTTGTCAAAACTTTTATGCTTCGGACGCGTTGAGTTTCAAACTGACTTGTTTCAAGCAGGCCACCAAAGCGTCAAACATGCTGCCGACCGCCGGCGCAAATTCCCCAAGTACAAATTGATCGTCAACAAAACGCAGAACCAATAAATGTGACGTCCCGTCTCCCAAATTGAGAACCAAATGTTGAGTTGATTGCGCCAGCGCCTTATGGCCAACTGCAACACGGAACGAAACAAACGTAGGCTTACAACACACCCTTCCCGCACGCCAGCACACATGTTGAGTTCATGACTTGCATCAGTGTTGCTCAGCACTTGGCCCTCAGGGGGAGAAACCATGGTCATATTGAGCTTGTGCAGGCACTACTTGTAGTTAGCATCACACATCGCAAACCTGCGTGAACACTGTTGGTTTCGAAAGATTCTTGTTTGGAATCCATTTGTTTCGATATCGATCGTTGGGGAGGAAACCATACACGTTGGATTGTAAAACTAATTGTCACGATGCAAGGAGGAGCAGGGAAGAAGTCACTAGAACCTTCACACAACAGCAAATAGTCGTGGGTGGTTCAGGGTGTCGAAAAAGGAGGCAGGTGGAGCAACGAAACATCAAGTTCATCGGCATGCTCGCCAACGCCAGGGTGCCGAAGATTGCCCGCCTTCTGGTGCTCAGGCTTTGTCCATTGACCATTGGCGATGGAAATGTGTGGGAGGGGCGCGCGCAACAGCAATGCAGACAAATATTTGGATGACACATTTGGAATCTTGCATGGTTTTAGTACGCCGACGTGGTGAGGGCTGTAGTTGGATAAAATGCATTCAGGGCCCACAATGCTGCGCACGAGTTTTGGGAATTTGATGTCCAACTTGCGAATGTGCTATTTGTAAATTTTGTGATGGCCATTTGCAAAACATGCAACCGGTGTAGCCATACCGTCGAAATAAGTTAATCGTTGTGCTACGGACACACTCTTGTCAGACAGAATCACTTTGTTTGAGTCATACAGCCCAACCACGTGTGTGCACTGTTTCGTTCCAAAATCTCCAGCAACCATCCCGCCAGGTGATGCAAGTTTTGCTGGATGTTGGCTCCGCGTTGTTAATTTTTTGGTCTTCCCAACGTTCGGAACACAATCAACCACCAACATGTCCAATACGTGACCGATTAAATCATATGATTTTGCAAAATTAAGGATATCATCAGCAAAGCGCAAATCCAATAACGAAACCCGTCCGTCTTGGAAATCGTAGCCAACATCATTGCATTGTGCCCGTCATTTGGACGGTGCCCATTCAAGGATGGAACAAAACAAACATGGGGGGAGAACACGCCCTTGTCGCACGTCGCATTCGAAGCTGTTTTCCATTGATCCAACAATTGCCCACGCTGTTGTTAATACAGAAGCTGGACGATCCAAACAAACTGCTGTGACTTCGGTTTTTTTGACGTTTGATTTTAATTTGTTTAACGCCATGACTTCCTACAGCTTGCCAGAATGATTCCCCATTAACCAGGTCGAAGGCTTTTGACCAAGGCTGGGGGTGGAGTGTGAGCGAGACATGCTTGCCAAAGCAGGGGCCAACACAACGAAATATCACGTTCATCAGGTGTCAGTGAACACAAACAATCATCGAATTCGTTTATTCAAGAAAAAATGTCCTGGGCACCTGCTCGCCAGCTTCCAGATTGTTTGTGCCCGCACAATCGTTGAATCATCGAGCCTCACATGTAACCAGGCCGGCCAACTCGTCGAGCGTTTTCTGGGAGCCAATTCAATGCTCTCGCAACCCATCGCTCCCGTGGCAAGGCTCTGTTAGGCTTTATTTATGTGACACCCTGAAGCGGACGGACTTGTGATGTGTCTTGTTGAAATGGTTCTATGTTCCTCTTTTTCCTTTCTTAGTTTACGGCTCAACATCTACTTCGACTTCCGTTTTCACAATGAGCTATCATGGTCCTCGAGATAATGGAGAAGGTCGGGTCGAACCGGAACGCACTTTACCTCCTCCTACCTCGGTCCCACGTTCAGTCCCAATACCAGAGTCTCTTCGAGTGGCATGGTTCTTGAACCGAACATCTACCTCTACAACAGAGGCAACNCACTCACAGGGTTCTTGGTCATTCGAAGAATGCCTACACGAAATGACCGTTGTTCGATCAGACATCTCCTCATTACTTCAGCCGAGGCCAAGAATTCCAAAACAACTACCTCCACCTCGTGATCCTAGAGGTAAAGGCCACAAAGGGAAAGGAGGAGGCAAAGGCAAGAACGGAAAAGGAAAAACAATATCCTTCACCTTCGACAAGAAGAACCAATGCACCTATGGCTTCAACGACAACAAGAAGGTTACCCTATGTATGAAGTATAATGCAGGAGAGTGCAAAAGAGGAGACAGTTGTCCTTACTTCCATGCCTGCTCAGCCCGTCTCCAAAGCGGAAGACCATGCATGCAGCAACACGCCGCGAAGGACCACCGGGGGTCCACCTGACTCGAACCCGACTATAATACAGTGTCTCACCTTCAACCACCTGAGATTGTCAACGACATCAAACCACAACAGTACATTCAAGATCCTACTTCAGATCCAACTCCACGACCTTCAGTTCCTCCTCCACTTACACTCTTCACTTCAACAGAGGACTCTTCATCACCTCCCTCCGATGTTACATCTCAACAACATCAGACCAATTCAGAAGTTGCTGAACCTTTTTATTCCAAACCAATACGTTTGTTCCTTGACCTTTTTGCTGGACACTCAGCTCCACTCTCTTGTGCAGCCAAAGCTATGAACATTGATCATTTTTCCCCCTTTGATATTGAGTTCAATGCCACTTGCGACATTCTTAACGACGATTTGTTTGAGAATCTTTTAAAACTTGCACATTCAGGACTTATTGGGGCTGTTTGGTCAGCCCCACCTTGCCGATTTTATTCGACACTTAGGAAAAATGATGGACGACCACCTCCACTGAGATCCAAGGAATTCCTTGATGGTTTCCCTTCGCTGTCCAACTACCAAAGACGTCAAGTCCAAGAATCCAAGGGGATACATCGTCGATCTGACCTCATTTGCATTGCTGTATTTCAACAAGGAGGCTTTGCAGGAAAGGAACAACCTCTTAACTCCATTGCTTGGAAAGAACCTTCTAGTCGTCTGGGAAACGACTTGCAGTATCCCATCAGACTACCCTGACCTTGTCGTATGCCATGACAACTGGACCACAATCCAGATACAACACGCCAACTGATTCAAAAGGAACTTGATGACGGCTTCATTGAAGAACTACCAGATGTTGCAACAGCCGAACAGCGTTGGCCCAAAGGTATTGCTTTGGGAAAACTGGGAGTTGTCCACGCAGATAACCGGGATCCTCGTTTAGTCCTTGACTCTACCATATGTGGCATGAATGGACGATGTCATTTACGTGAGAAACAGCGACTCCCAAACCCCCGACATATATCATTCTTCCTATCCTCTTGTCCTCCTTTACAAGACGAGTGGCAAGGAGCATCCATCGACATCAAAGCAGCACACAAAAGAATGCTCATCCGTGAAGATGAACGAGGATCTCTACTTTTTAAATTCGATGGTCGACTTTTCGCATATCGCTCAGCACACTTTGGTGCAAAAACCAGCGCATGGCACTGGGGTCGTGTCTCTGGCGCCATACTCAGACTATTACATTCTCTTTTGTTTTTTCGACATGCAGCGTGGGTCTATGTTGATGATTTCTTCCTCCTTTTTCCCAAATCAACTTCAGCTGTACAATTTACATTGGCAATCATTTTACTCCGCATCATCGGAGCGCCACTTTCATGGAAGAAGCTGGAGTTCGACAAGACCATTGACTGGAACGGATGGACTATAAACCCGGGCACTATGATCGCCCAACTCCCCTCTTCAAAGCAAGAGAAAATCCATTCTCTCATTGCAGCGGTTCTCCAGTCACCCTCCAGAAAGAACCTCGAGAAGATCATCGGAATCCTACTTTGGGCAACTTCACTTGTCCACCATGTCCGCTTCCTTCTGACTTCCTTATATCGCGACCTCTACGCTATTCCAGCCACCAATTATAGCATCAATCCCACAGAATGGGAATCTTTCCTCCACCTTCTTAATGATGCTGCCACCATTACTCAGCACAATCACCTTCATCTCCCTGTTGGCTCTCGTGTCGTGGAGTTCAAACATTCTACAATTTCATCCAAATCCCAACTTCCCAGTGACATCCCTATCGAACGTCATGTTTGGATCCGACTCAGAGATCCAAACTGTGAAAAGAGACGACTGTCCGACACATCAAAAAAGACTCTACTTTGGTCAAAAGAGTCTCTTCTTCCACTTCTCAAATCCATACCTTTGAATCGATCAACTCAGATGACAGTCACCGCTGCAGCTGATGCCTTTGCAACTGAAGACCAAATGGGTATTGGTGGTTGGATCAAGTTGGAAACGAACGTCTTTTGGTTCAGTCACATTTGGAACAGAGAGGAACTACAACCTCTCCTCGACACACCAAAAAGCCTCCAACGCTATATTTCTTCCTGGGAGGCACTTGCCCAGCTTTGCATCCTCCTCCTCGTTAACCAGAAGTGTTCTACCAGACCAGGGATTATCAGCATCCAATCCGGATCAGACAACACTGGAGCCGAGGCCAATATCAACCACGGGTTCTCCAACACGGAAGTCCTCTCCGACATTATCAAACTGGTATCCATCCAGCAGATCCAATGCAACATTTTTCTCAATATCCATCACATTCCAGGTGAGAAGAACACTGACGCCGATGATCTTAGTCGAGGCAGAACCACCAATTTCTGCCAAAGTTCACGAGTCCTAATTAATCTGGTTGAAATTTTCAACCCCCTGCCGTTCCCAAGGTACATTAACACATCGGTCCAATGGGACCTCGAACTCCATGCCAATGCAAAACATTTTTTTTGTTTGTTGTTTCTTGGATGAGATATTGATGTGTCTCTTTCCTTTGTTCCTCTTTTCTCTCTTCTTCCTTTCATCCTCCTCTCTTTTCATGCTTTACCCGCAGCCATTTTCAGTTTCAATCCGACTCATGTTCCCAATCACTGTGGTCAAAAGATTTCTGAATAGGAATGTTCCAAACATTCCTCTTCCTCCGGACATCGATGATGAATTGGAATCTCTCTCTGGATCTTGGATCGTCCCCTCGAAACCCACTTCAACTTCAAGATCACCTACAGAACCAAGCACTGTTTCTATTGCTTGCCAAACATCATCTCAGAAGCCTTCTCTCCAGGCCTCTCCTCGATCAAGACCACGCGATTTTTCCACGTGTGAAGCTCATGCACTACCACCTCCTAAGTTCAGGATGAAATCTAAACCTCCGACTTTCCACCTTGGAGGTCTGGACGCTCCAGTTTTGCATTCCTTCGCTTCACCAACAAAGACAGTGAGAACTACAGTTGACGCACCAATCCTGAGGATCCTTCAAGCTTCGGCCAAGTGCCTACCCTCTCCTGCCAGGTTTCATCATCCTTCCAGAACCTCGCAGACAACTGAAGCCAAAGAATCAGCCGATTCCAACAGGGCCAAGGACCGCCTCAAAGAGATCTTCTACGACATTGGCTTTTCCAGCAAACTTTTCTGCGAAATTCACGACTCAGACTTCGCTGACCAACACATCGAGCGAATCGGTGAAAGCCTCGGAACAGGAGGCCTTCTTATGTATCTACAAGTTTGGCACCACTGGGCATGTTGGTGCCACCTACATTCAACTATACCAGCTGAGGCACCCTTATCTCTTGTACTGGACTACCTTCACGCCTCCGACCTTTTCAAGAAGAAAAAGAACCTGGAACCCTCCAGAACAAGAATGTCTACACATATCAAGGCTCTAAGATGGATATCACTCAAGCTTGACCTTCCCATTCTCAAACATCTCCAGAGCCAAACTGTCTCTGATTTTCTAAAATCAAAGACTCGCGTTCCCTTCGAGAGATCCGAAGCTACGCCAATTCCACTTGCTGTACTTGCAGCCTGGGAAAATCGTATCATTGCCCAAGAAGCTAAACCTGCAGAAGTTGTTACACTTGGATGCTTCCTCATTGCTACCATGGCTTCACTTAGATTCCGCGACCTCCTTAGGACAAAGCCAGCTTCCATCAGCCTCCAAGGACACATCCTACGGGGCATTTCTTGGAGAACGAAAACTTCAGTTTCAGGCCAACCATGGGGAGTTTGCTGCTTAGGTATATCTACAAGACCATCCAATGGACATTGGATTTCCAAGTTCCTACAAACCCTCGAGGAAGGCATCTCTCAAAGTCAGAACTACTGGGGATCAGAATGGGAACCTGATTTCCTACTGCCATCTTGGACTGACTCCATCCCATTTTCCACACCTTGTTCGTATCATCATGGCTTGGCCTTAATACGTTATATGTCACAATGCCTTTGGCTAAAAACACCGCTGCTCACTCCAGACCAAGCAATGGACCTATCAACACACAGTATGAAATCTACATTACTGGCTGCAGCAGGACAGCTCAATCTTAATATTGAGCAACGAGCCAAACAAGGACATCACAAACAATCCGTCCAGCTTTACTCCCGTGATGACGTTTGGCCAAGTCTTTTTCTTCAACGTGACATTCTCATCGAGATCGGATCTGGATGGAGACCTCTTACCTCTCAAGCAAGAGGGGCTAAACAGCCACTACCAGAACCTTCTTTTACTTCACCTCCTATCACAGAAGAAGACCTTCGATGTCTTCAGATGTCCAACCGTTCCAAAAACCCAGATGTCAAACCTTTAACGGTTATCGAACCACAACAGGCCAACACTGAGCCAACCAATAGAACTGATGATAACTCATCATCATCGTCAGACTCTGACTCAAGCTCTTCATCTGAGGAAGACATGCATGTACCCCAGGTACATACTTCGATTCTTGTTCTCAACAAGAAATCTCATATCATTCATGCTGCATCTCAAATCGACTCAGGTGCACTGACCAGATCTCGTTTCCAAATTCGAGATAAATGCTTCGAAGTTACTTGCGGGTCATCCATTACAGGAGCCCCTGTTGACATTATTGATTCCATCCCCTCAGGCGCACGTGTGTGCCAAAGAAAAGCATGCCTTGCTGCTTTGGATCACCTACTGACTTAATTCTCCGTGTGAGAAATGGCCCACTGTTAGTGCCACGCGCACGCACGGGACGTGTTCCCACTAATGAAGGTGTTTTTTCCAATTTTTGCGCTGATATCCGTATCACGCGGTGTTTATACACCAAAAAAATGGATGTCCATTTTCACCTTCATTGATGGTTTCCCCATCAAACTCATAGTGTTTTGCCGTTCGCCTCCGGGCATATGTGCCGTGAGCAAAAAAAAAACGAGATGTCTCGTTTCACTATGAGAAACAGGTTTCCCCTGTTCAAGGGATGAACTTCCCTTATTGGCCATTGTGATCCTTTTTCTACACTTTTGATTCCCTTCACTCATACGTGCCTCTCATAGAGCACTCAGTTTTCACTTTGGGAATACCAGCATTACCGAGCGCTCTATCCCGGTTGTTTTGACAGCCTACGTTGGGGGTTTTCTCTCAATTAACTCCGCCCTGCATCCAACAGTTTGCATACCACAACGAGCTTGGCCGAGTTTACCGCCAAAACAAGTGTCCAAAAGCTTCAGGGAAGTTTTAAGGGATAGAGCTTGTACTTAAAGTCTCTTGTTCAAGGTATTTACTTTTTTGGATCCATTTCGCATGAAGAATTTCTTGTCAAGCAGTGTAGGGTTGAAGAAACCAACATGAAAATGGTTTCAAGTTTGGTACAGGCAAACAATAATAAGTCATTTGCAAATGGTAGAGCCAATAATTTTGCGTCACCGTCTTCCAAATCAATACCACATGCAGAATCTTCCATCCTTTACCTCCATTTTTGCATGGCCCATTGAAGAATTGCTGTGAATGTCGTGATCAACTCATGGGTTTATGTTGTGATCAATTTTTTTTCCGCATTCGGTTTTAGGCCTGCATCACCCAAGACTTTACCAGTTTGTCTAACAACGTCATGGTTTCATGGGAAGACTTCGCGAATATCAAGATACCATCTGCAGATCTCAAATCTAAAAATGGCAAGTTATTTCCAAGAGCAAATCCAAACAAACATCCTTCGGCCTTCCGCCCATGTTCGCCATTTCGACATTGTCCAATGAAGTACCGAAAAATAAAGTTTCGGACTAAGCACGCAACCTTGTCGCACGCCTTTTCCCCACGCCACGTTTCAAATTGCTTTGCTTTGCGACCGCCCGAACACTACGAGTACGATCCCATAGGGACATGGGGAAAATGAAGGACTAGAGGTCCACAAAATGTGAAACAAAGAATTGCCGACCATTTTGCCAAAAGGGCAGTTTGGCCGCCTCGAGCCATTTGCAATGCAATGGGAAAAATTGATGTGTGATGTGCGACAGTTTGTCATCCCATTTTACCAGTGGACGTCCACGCTTGCGAGACGGCATATTGTCAAAGTTCGCCTGCCAGCCAGTTGTGCACGTCCAGTGTCCAGCAATTGATGACCAAGATTGCTCCGATGCGATCTTGGCAGCAAAAAAAATTGGCGTTTGGCAAGTTGTTCCGTCCATGGTGGAATAGGGAAGAGTTCCAAAGCCACATTGAGTCTGTGATTCATTCGTCGCATCGTCTCAGACCAATCCTCCCCATTCACTCGCACCCAACCAACAATTGATCGCAACATTTTGCGCTGTAGTACGTTGATGCTTTCTAACTGCCCTTTCGTCAGTGCTAACGTGTGCAAATTGAAAAGCATGGCTGGCGTGACAACAGCATTGAAAAATTTCAAGCGCAATTTCAAACTCACGCGTTTGTTTGTAAGCATGGCCCGATGTTTGTTGAATTTTGCCCAAGAGATTGTCTTGCGATGATGTAATTCCACACAGCCACGCTGTTTTAGGTTTCCAGGGATGTGTCTGCCAAGATTCTTGTGGGAAGACCCCTCATGAAGAACATGCACCAAATCCTGCGACACTTCAACATACATTAGGTAATCCCACGTTTCAAATATGAGCAATAAATCAAAATGACATGTCTTCAATTCAGCAACAAGAGTTTCCCAACGTGATTCACACCGAATGCTTTGCAAATTTTTGACAAGGACATGCACACCATGTTCAATTTGATCAGCATCATTCGCTGCAATTGGGGGTGGTTTGTCACCACCATTCCCTGTTGCATTCCTTCTGCTATCACAAGGACGTGCCATGTAGAATCCGTATTCCATGTCAGACATGAAGTCCTTCGTTGCTTCTAGCACGATGGAAGGCACATTGCTGGCAACATTCCAATCGATAGTCAATGATGGGCATCATCCTCGTGAAACACAATAAAGGGAAGAGTTATATAAAAACAATTAACTCTGGATTTAATTGTTTGATACTAGGTATGCCTGCATACCCACTTACACAATTAAATCTAGGGTTAATTGTTCTAACTCTCTTAGCCTCGGAAAAGAATTAACTCTAGATTTAATTGTTTCCTGACAGGTTCCCCTTTGTAGGGTTTTTTTACATGTTTTGTGGTTGGGCTCCTTTCGAGAAACAATGAAATCAGGAGTTATTTGTTTTCAACCTGGAGTTTGTTGGTGCAGTATACACGGACCTTGAACAACCTGTAGTTGACAATGACATGTTTGGGGGGAATGTTGGCCAACTCGACCAAAAACTTCTTCAATTTGCTCACCATGCGGCTACGGTTTTCTGCCACCCACAATTCATTTGTTTGTATTTACAGGTGGTTTTCCTGTGGTCGGATAAGCTTCATAGCATTTACAGGAGTATCAAATTGAGCAAGGCCCACAATTGAATTGCCGTCAACCATCGACACCTCATGAAATCCATGCGCATGTTTCAACAAGTCATGTGCCAGCTTCTCCGCGTTTTCAACAATTGTTTCTCCGAAACCACCAATCACCGCAATGGATTTGCCAACTGCTTCGGTCACATCGTTTGTATTCTCTTTGGTTGCCTGTTTCGATTCTAGTTGCTTCACCCTTTCCTCCAACATAGTTCCTGCAGACCTCTCCTGTTCCAAATCTTGCTTCATTTGGATGAGTTGTTCGTCCATCCTGTTGGTCGAACAGTTCTCCAATGCAGACATGCCAATGCTGATTTTTTCACGCATGACGGCCCTCAATGTTGCGACCGTGGCTGCTGACATCTTTACTTTGGAAATAAAATTTTGGACTTCTGTTGGTAAAGTACGTGGCATCAAGTCTGAGGCTTGGGCTTTTGGTGGAACCTTGTGCTGTATCCTCTTCCACTTCTTGCATGATCTTCAAGAACCCTTTTTTCAAAATCGGCTGTGAGGTCTTGCCAGCCGGCCTTGTTCTCAGTGGCTTGGGCAATGGTTGTTGTGCCCTTGTATGCTTCATATCGGTCTCATGCCTTTGAACCTGGTTTCTTTGGATTCTCCTGGGCGAATTGAATTTGAGTACTCCCATTTTTCAATAATTCCATGTGTTCCTTTGCAATCGGCATGACGCCAGGGCCCGACAACGAATAGACCCGAGCGAGCTGGAACACCTTGAGCTGGAACACCTCGAGCTGTTCATCCATCACCACCCGCAATCTGTTTGAAAGCAATCGGGAACATATTTTATATGTATAACCAATTTGGCCTACATAGAATATTGAAAAATTCAATTTGACAGTTGAATTGAACAAAAAACTTCGCTCTGTTCGCATGTTTTTTCCGACTTTTTGCTATCATTTTTTTTGCATTTGTCCCAGGGAAGGGTCCGGCAACAGCCGGCAAGAGGAAATAGAGGACAAAACACAAAGAACTTTTCCATTTAATGTTTATTATGCAAAACCTTTCAAAAAAAAATTGGGGTTCACAGGGGTCCCGCCCACGCAGGCAATGCCAAGCCACAGTACTCAATGTACGTAGCCTTCACATGTTTTTGATACCGCTGCATTTGGCATAGATTATTGTTATAGGATGTTTGGCGTAGAGAAATTCGACCTAGTAAGGTCACCGTTACATACTGGTAGTACTTTTTTTGCATTTGTCCCAGGCAAGGGTCCGGCAACAGCTGGCAAGAGGAAACAAAAGACAAAACAATCAAAACAAAGAAGACTTTATGAGGTTGCACCACAATACGTTGTCCACTGGGGCGAGGCAAACATTTCCGCAAGTCTTTCCATTTTGAAGTCGTACCAAGAAACGTTTTGGAGTTGACTCGTCTTCCACGCACGTACCTCACGACGATGAAGAGTCCGAATCTGCCAACTCCACATTTTTCTCAAGCGTGGATCTGTTGTCCGTTTGCGCAACGCTCGAAGATGATTCAACTGCTGTCAAAACCAATTTCATCGGCTGCTTTGGCCACTTTGCTCAAACATTTGTTCTGTAAAACTGTTTGGTTTGACAGGTTCCGTGACGATTCCACCAAACAATTCCTCCAACATTTTTGCAATTTCATTGGGGTGAGGTTCTTGTGCAAGCGTTTTCGCCATATGATGATCCATTTTGCGGAGAGCACTGCACATAAACGGGTCCTGTAAGTGTTCCACCAATTTCATCGATGTCCATGTTCGCAATGCACGTCGTTGTTGCCACCTGATCTGGAATGAAAACACTCTGCGTGTTTCAGAAACAAGATCCTCAAAACCATGACTGTAAATCACTACGAAGGAAAATTCAACTTGATTCCTAACGAGATTGACGCTCAGTTCATTTCTCCAAAGATTGGCTGGTTCGCACCCTTGCAGCCCCTATAAATGCCTATATGTTTTATCAGGTATGGTGCACCTCCAGATTCACAAGGCCTTCGACGCCAAAATTCTGGATCATACCTTCCACAATCCTGTTCTTTCTTGTTGCTAGTTCCCTTCTTGTTCCCTTCTTGTTCTCTTCTTGTTGCTTCTCGTGGCTTCCGCTGGCTTCTGGATTGTGGTTTGTTGGGTTGTTGGACTGTTGTGTGTTGGGCTGCTGCTGGTGCTCTTGGGTTGCTGTTGCCGCTGTTGGGCTGCTGCTGTTGTGGTGGTGATGGTGGTGATGATGCTGATATGTGATGATAATGGTGATGGTGGTGATGGTGGTTTTGGTGGTGGTGGGAGTGGTGGTGGGAGTGGTGGGAGTGGTGGTGGGAGTGGTGGGAGTGGTGGTGGCGGCATCCTTGCAGTGATCTTTACTTTACTTGACTCGTTGTTTTTTTTTCTTGGTGTTCTTTTCTCCCACAATTTCAGGCCTGATGCGCTTTGTTTGCGCGGTGAGGTAGATTCTAGATTCGGCGCTTCAAGTCCTTCAAGGTCAGAATGTCAACGAAATCATATGCATCTGCATATATACTGTAAGCACTTGGCTGTCACTACCTGCAAACCTTGACTTTGACCGATATCAAAACATGTGATTTTGTTTGATGTTTTTTTCCTCCTTGACGGTGGTAAGAACTTGAATCGCAGCAAGAGATACGGGAACCCAACGAAAATCTCACGGAGCTGCTGACTATTTGGGCCATGTTTGCTGCACCATTTTGGATCGGTTCTGAATTTTGGAGCAATTGCTTCCTCAAAGGGGAAGCTAGCTCCTAACGTCTTTCAGCATTTCGCAGAATGTCAAGTCCTACGTCGACTCCACGCGGTTGGGACCCAATTCCACCCACATCCACGCAGACCATGCAGCCGTCTGCCAATTGGCAACGGTACAGTCATAGGATCCCACCCAAGCATGGACGCTTTGAATCATCATCTGCACGTTTATCTTCGAGAAGGCCCAGGTCAGCGGAGCGTTCTTGTTGTCCTTTGGCAATGAGACCGCAATGGCAAAGGCGTTACAACCTGCCACCTTGGGAAATTGAAAGTATCCGCTCAAGGCTGAGAGGTGGAGCATACTTGGGACATGACCCAGCAGATCGCCTTCAGCAGAGGCTTGATGTTGAACGCACAGGCTTCTTGACATTTGACCAGCTGCGCCGAGTGGTCCGATTGAAGCTTCGGGTCAAAGTTTCAGATGTGTCCAATGAGGATCTGTCCAATTTGAGCTACATGCTTGACTTTGATGATTGTGGGATGGTTCGTGTGGAGGACTTTGTGGCCTTTGTCCTTGCGGAGAAGCAGACCCTTTGGCGGCCAGTGACCGATGGGAAACTCACGAAATCAAGATCATTGTCCAGCCTATCGACGACAGCACGGACACCTGCACAAACAACAGAGAGACTCGGCCTACCTCGTGGTCGCTCTGTTGGTAGATTGCCTGCCAGTGATTCCGGGTTTGCATTTGGGACACTTCGACCGGAGCAACTCACACATGCAATCTCGCATTCGAGATCCGCGTCTCCAAGCCTTCGAGAACGATTGAATTTACCCTTGGGACCCGGGGCTCAGGAGCTGTCATTTGAGGAGGATGTGCTAAGATGCTGCAGCTCTGGGAATCTGGGAAGGCTGCGGGCTTTGTTGGCCAGCAAAGGGCTCAAGCCGCTCAGCCCCGAGGTCGGATGCAAATGTGTACATGTTGCTGTTCACTTTGGTCATGAAGAGATTGCGGATCTATTGTTGAGGGCTCATGTTGACCCTCGGTGCCGAGCTCAGAGTGGGGCAACGTTGCTCATGCGTGCCGCGCTCTACGGGCACAGAGGCATTGTCAAGAACCTGTTAGCCAATTGGCGGGCAAACCCAATGGATGTCGATGAGAAAGGGCGCAACGCACTGCACTTGGCATGCTGCATAGACCTTGGGACCCTCCAGATGTTGGCAGAGCATTCTCCAATGGGAATACATGCCAAGGACGCACTCGGTAGGGGTTGCTTCTACTATGCCTTGGCCAACCGAAGCCCTGATGAACAGTTCCGAATTTTGCAGTACCTTCTCTACAAGAGATGCGATCCAAATGCACCCGATCACGACGCCCGCAGTGCCTTGTGGTATGCCTTGGAGGCAGGGAACTATGAGGCAGTCAGCTTGCTTCTTTGTGCTGGGGCAGATGTTGATATGTCTCTATTGACTATGGACTCCAGCAGCCCTGGCGGCCAAGGCTTGTCTACAACGATGTCGACTTCTCGCGTATCCTTTGAGGCTGTGGCAAGGAGCCCACGTGAAGTTGTCCAAGGAGCCTGAGCTCGCCAAAGCACAAACTTTGGTTTAGTTTCTCACTTGGAACCGTGATTTATTTCATGGCATCCAAATACCCAAGTGCAAGTGAATGCTCTTGTGGAACACAAGATGGCTTCACCAAGTCACAGTGACGAGATCCGTGCAAAGCTCAGACTCGCGACAAAAATGTCATTGGTGTACTCGGCACACTGGCACTTGAAATTGAAGGCTTATTTCCATGCGTTGGAAAGGTTTGACGGAAGGAGGATTTTTTGAACTGCTGTTTGTTGTTTGCGATGCCTGCCAAACTTTCGGCTTTAGCCACTCACATGACTCGGATTGTATGAGAAAGATTTGGTGTGCCTGAGACGAGACGACTTCCATGGTGCAGCTCTAGCCACTCTAGCGTGGACCACAGTTGCACCAGTTCAGCAGGCATGTTGTAAAGACCGTTGATGTTTCAGATGGCCAGCAGCCAGAAGCCTGCAAAGGCATTTTGGTTGTTTGTATATGTGTGTATCTCGTTCATGTTTGCCAGGAAGATCAGGTATGGGAACAGAGTACCGGCGGCATTTCATTGCGTAAGGGCCTTATTTGTCTTGGCAAAGTGAGGAGCTGAAGCAGCATGCAGCATGGTCACATTGGCATGAGCACATTGTCTAGGTATGACTGGTCACGACTTACGAATGCCCGCCTACAGCCCGATCCCCATGACGATTCTTCCGAGTGGAATTTGCAGCTCACTTGAATCTTCTTCCAATTGTGCTTGTGTGTGGCAATGTAGTGCTTAATCTTGGTGCTGTTTGTTCATGTCCGCAGAGCAATTGGGCACTCAGGGGCATTTGACTGAGAGACTGACACGCATGCGGCATGCGCTCAAACACTCTTCTGGATACATTTCATAGACAATACTTTCAAAAAGATGTGTAGTGTGCAATGTGCAACATACCATGCCTGCCATTGCGATATGAATATGCATGCAAGGAACGTGCACACAAACACACACACGCACACCAATCAATATTTTGACTTGCCGGCAATGGCATCCTTGGGCGAGATGTCTGAGGAGCAGGCCTGGTCCACGGTGTTCACTCCAAAAAAAAGAGAGCCACTAGATTTTAGCTTGAAAACTTCAAGATATTGCGGAAGGTGTAGATTAGGCATCTGCACAGTCCAAGAGGCTGCTTGGCCAGGTTTTGTTATTAGATTGTCCATCATGGTCATCTCGTCATTTCTAGCGACCGGTCAGGTTTTGGCATACCTTTCCAAGCTGTCGCCAGATGCTGCGGCTGCGCTTCTGTCCAAAGCAACCTCAACGAAAGAGCCACCACTTCATGAGGATTTAGAGGCGTCTCAGAGACAAAATATCTGGAAATCTTGTCGAAGTTGTTCCTTCTGGTTTGCTGATGTGGGACATGGGCAGGAGGCACCTGTCGGAGAGGATGCAGCCGAAGTGGCAGCTTTTGTCATGCGTGCGCTAGCTGCAGGTGCTATGATTTGTGTGCACTGTGGACATGTTTCATGTTTACCTCTTTACCTCTCTTTCAGCAACAGCACGCTCTGCGGAGCCATGCGGGAAGGCAACATTGCAGGAGCGGAGCGCTTCTGGCAAAAAGCAGACTTGAACTTCCTCGGGGAGGCTGATCTCGCTGCATCATCGTTGTCATGTTTGCATAGGCACCTTGCAGTGATGCAGCCCTTTCCTGCCGTGCTATATATAAGTGCCACTGGAAATGTTTCTAGATGTTTGAGAACTATTGAGTAAAATTTGATCAGTTATTGTAAATTCACTATCTTCGCGATTAATTTTTAGCTTTGATGAAAAGGTCTCCCTCATTGACCCATTGCCTCCTTCAGGAAGGCTGGAGCTGCCTTCACTGGGCAGTCCACGCTGCTGGGACAGCCTTGGCCTCGAAGGCGAAGGAAGAGGCGGGACTTGGTGATGAGGCTACCGGTGTTACGTGGTACGCGTCAAGTTGAATGTGAACTTGACAAAGATTCTCACCTCTACCAGGCCTTGCCTTTTTGTTACAGCTTCCTCTTTAGAATCTCACATGATGTTCTCGCACCGTTCTTAAGCCTGATACAGGAGCAGCAAGTTGGTTGTGACTGCTGTCATTCGGGAGCTTCTGGCGCAAGAGGCTGGGCAACTTGTTTGTATCCACACTTGTTGGGGATGATTGTGTGGTTGTATCAGGCAATTGCTGCAATTGCTTGTTGGTTGCAAAATATGAGATTCGATGCCAGGGCCAGCCGTTGCCCTCCTCAGAGAGATGCTTGCCCATGACAGTGTGAAAGATACTTGCCGGACAATCTGTTGTTTGAAACTTGAATGCTGCACAGCACGCTACATCCAGCGCCACCACAAGCTTTCATGAAACAGCATTGATTCTGCAAGGTGGATGTGCGAAGTTCTCAAGGCGCCACGGCTTTGATGTTCGCGGCGGATGCTGGAGACGAGGAAGTTTGTTCGATGCTGCTATGTGCTGGTGCGGACCTTCACGTGCCACAGCACAATAGAGGGAATTTTGATGATTTTTTTGGTGATAGACATGCATAGTCCTGTGACATGTTTTTTTAAATCTTGGTCTTTGGCCCGTGGCTGATTTAAGGCAACTGATAGTGATGGTGATGATGCACTAGCCTGGGCGAGAGCTAGAGGTTTCATGGTGTCCTGCCTTTCGAGCTGAGCTTCTGGAGAAAAAAGGGTCCAGGGATGCACCGACTCATGTGCTCTATCGAATGTTCCATGCTGCTGCCAGTCTGCCTCACAGCATTGTGTGAAATCCTTGACTTAATGAGTGAAAGAGTGACACCTGTTTGTAAGATAAGGACTCCTCCTGGAAAAGATGGTTCGGAAAGTGCATCCAGCTCCAAGCCGAAGGCCTCATTGGTTTCACTGAAGCTTCCTGGAGCAGAGATGTTGACATTGCGGATGCGACCACATGGCGACCTGGTGAGGTGCAGGCAGGAAGCACCGACAATATCAGCAATCACTTGCACGCAAGCGAGATGCTCAGATCACGGGTGAAGTGCTATGTGTTTCAGAAGAACACCTTCAATTGAAATTGAGACAGACTTGGAATAACTCCAGGAGCTTTCAGGAATTAAGAATTTGGATGATTAGAATTGGGATTAGGATGATTGGCTCGAGTATTCATTTCCAAATGGGCTGCATCAACTGTTAGCTTCGCATATCAAGAATTTTTGCTGTTTTGAAAGGCCTGTCCGTTTGTCTCCCAAAGCCCATCCCAGGATTGCAGGTGCAACATGTAGCCAGCCTTTGCCCTCCTTGGTCCAAAAGCCCAGAACTGCGGAGCCTTACTGATTCACTGATTTGTTGGGTGCGATGAGCGATGTCGCTTGGACAGGTATTGAGTTTGAGCGTTTCCAAAGAACAAGTATGGATGCATCACAACTGCAACTTATAGTTGGTACTGTTTTTCGTGTCTCCTCTCTGAGGTCAACACCGTTTTGTTCCTATGTGCGAGAGCAGCCGACCACGCCATGGCCTTGATTTCGTTGCCCAACACGGGGGTCTCCTTTTCTCATTCAATCCTGTTCTCCTGTCACCCGCCACTGTTGGTAACAGATGTCTTAGACTGTGGGAGGTAGTGTCTGCAGCTAAGATCAAATAATACAACGTTTTCCACCACAAATTCTGATCAACGGAATTGAGCCTTGGTCATGTCTTGAGGCTAAAACCTCAGATGACACGAGTCTCAGATGGCCTGGTTCATGCGCAGGAGAGAAGTTGGAAATACCAGGGCTGGATAGCTTCTGGAATCCTGCAACGTTTACTGCAGCTTGGTCTCTGCTAATTGTGGTAGCAATAAGTGGCTTACTATAGTCTTGGCTCTTGGCGCGGAGGAGCACTTGGAGACTAGGAGATTTCAGTCCAAGGACTCAGCTCAGCAAATGTGTGCATCCGGTGTTCACTGTTTTGTATCAGCAACAGTTGTGTTATGAAAGCTTCCGTGGTGAAGGCTATGAACGACCGAGTGGCTTTCTGGAAATTGAGGCCGACTTATGCTGATCATGGATTGGACTTCCGGCTCGCCAAGCAAAAGCCGTCTGCTCGCAGAGGCAACTTCTTGAAGGAACAGGGTACTGTTATATATATATATATAATATATATATATATCAGATCAAGATAGAGAAAGAGATGCAGTGCGCAGTGTACACATTGTTCTTTATTCAATTCTTTAATTTTCACATCCTCTCTTCCATCATGAATCTTTTGCACCATGCATGACTCCCAGACCTGCTGTCGCTTTTCTGTTTTTCTTTGGTCTGATTCTGTGGAGGTATGCGGAAATCCAAGTCCGTGGCCACGACGCAACTGCCTTGGACTGGGAATTTTTATAATTTTGGGTCAGGACACGAGGTGCAGATTCAAATGATGAACGCCTTACGTTGGAGATATGTCGGGGGCACTTTTGGTACTTGGCTTCTCCAGGTGGCACGAAAAGGGACAGTGACTTTGTACCAAGAGCTTGATGGTCTCATGACGGCTCAAGATCCTCGAGACGAAATGATTTCAAGTGTCTATGAAATAGAATCATGCATGACTCATATCCACTCATGACCCTTCTCGACCGAGATGTGGTTTTAGATATGATTTGTCAATTTCTTGTATTGAAAGACAATAGACATGGGTTGCGAGAAATGTATGAAGGCCACTACTTGGGCAGGCAGCACAGCAAGCTTGCACTGATTTTCAGCATGCAAAACTGCATCTTACTACAGAAGCAAGCATTGATAGATGGTCAGCCCAAAGTCTGGAGCATGTTACAAAAGTCAAACCCACTTGGCAACTCCAACAGGCAGAATCTGCAGCATATTATTTGACAGTGCAGACATTTTCCAAGACTCGGAGCTGCCCAAGCAAAGTCCCATCCACCTGCCACGAGCTGTCTCGCTCTTAGTTGAAATCTGGCAGAATGATGCCACGGCTTCGCAATCTCTGGCTTTCTTTGTTTTCACTATTTGATTGCTGAGCTTTTCGCAGTTTTCCTTTGATGCTGTTTTGGATTGAGAAGAGTGGAGCCAAGCTTGAAGCTTGAAAGCTGCCGATGACAGGTGGCCCAAGTATTTGTCACAATGGTGATGGAAAGGCCTGCCAAGCAAGTTGGATTGGAAGATGTTGCTATAGATGTTTCAATGGAACAAACTGCAAACTTGTGCAGGATCAGGGCAGGATACAACGAAGTTCCGGTGCCAGTGAGAAACACGCTTCTTGGCCAAGTGCCGTGTGGCGTTTGTCTTTGCAGAGGCAGGAACCACTGTCAGAACATTTCTAGCAAGCAGGCGAGCTGACAAATGCTCCGGAATCTTGCCTTGGGAGATACATTGCCTTTAAATCCCAAGCAAACAGTTGGATGAATTTCTGTTACCATCTTGATTTTGTTGCTTTCCGTTTTAGGAGGTACAGGGAAGATGGGCTTGGTCAATTCATGACGGAGTGCATTTTAGCTTGCTCTATCTTTGCATGCAAGCTCAGTCCTAGACCTGAATCACTCAGGTTTGTGCATTTTTTTGAAGATCAAACTGTGGCAATTTCGCGCTGGGTCACCTGCTGGGATGCTAAGAAGACTGTAGCTGGACATGTCGAATAGAGCTACAGCGCTTTTTCCAGGTTGCGTCAGGGTCTTCGGGCATTTTCACTTGCTTCATTCCTTTCGTGGCGATTCATGTTTTTCCTGTCAGCAAGGTCCCGCAAAGCCGGAGGAGAACAAGATCGATACTGCTAGGATCAGCACGCTCACGTGCTTTACAGGTAGGGGGACCTTGGAATCATCCTTTGGCTGAACGCCATATTCCGCGCTTGAAGGTTTGTCCTATCTTCTCAATTTTTTCTCGCTTGTTCCAGGTGGCGATGAGAACCAGGCCAGTGGAGACGGGTAACTTTCTTTTTTTGGTGTTCCAACAGCTCAATGTGTGGAATCCACCTGTGAATCTTGCAGGAACCACTTCAGCCGCAGTCCGGGGACTCTGTTTCAGAGATGTTGGCTGCTATCCCCAAGACTCGTTGTAGGGAATCTGGTACTTGTGATGCATGTGTGTGCTGCTTATGTGGCACGTTCCAAAGGCTGAAGCTCGACAAGGACAAAGCCTTGGATTCGCATCTCCAATGGCTTGAACCAGCACAAACCAACCACTTTATCTTCGATCAAATGTTATACGAACTGGGGGACACTGCATCAAAAAACTGCTGTGGGGCTTTTTGGGTTGGAACTTTTGAAGACTGTTTCCGTGCTTGCCGGTGTTTGAGGGTGCTACTCTTGGTATCATGCACTTTGCTGCGGCTGCCAGCAGAAATTTCTTGACACCATCGCTACACCAGGAGTACGCTTGGGCAACGGGAGAGAATTGCCAGCGTGAGGTGGCTGGATGGGCGGACCAGTTTTCAGGATTTCCTTCAATTCCAGCTTGAATTGACTCAGCCCATTTGGCCGCATGTTCTAGTACAGACTTTTCAGCTCCCATCCACTTGCCTAATTATGATGCAGCATCAACTTCGGATCCAATGGGTCTTCATCTGATTAGGTTCTTAGCAGCGAGCAAGAATTGCGATTGAACAAAACGATCAATCGTGCCGCAACTGCAAAGAGCGAAGCTGACAATTCCGCAGAAACGCTTTTGGATGCTCAGGATGATGTTTACTTTTGTAGGATAAAGGCCAAAGGTTCACTGGGCCTAGAAGACGACGACATGCATCATTTGCAAGTTTTCTCAGATTTGTCAAAATGACACTGTAGTGCTGTTTGTTCCAGAAGCCAAGCTTGACGTGTCAAATTGTAGCGAGTCAGATGAGGTGAAATCACGCATGCAGCCAGCAAAGGCCAGCAGAAAGAGGGGAGGGGAAACGCCAGATACCTGCACTGTCAAAAATTTGCAAGCCGGTGGGGGTACATAGCGGGGTCACTACTGTCTTTAGATTGTTTGCTAACTTTGCACTCTTTGTGTGCTTTTTATGTATGAGCTTGTCATACCTGTTGAGCATTCGGCTGTCGCAGGCGATGTCAACACTGTTCTTGATGTGGCTTGGAGTCACCTGAACTCAATGAATGGAACCTTGGCGCAGAAATGTGTGTCCCCCGGAATGACGGGCCCAATAAGCCTCGTGATGGAAAATGAGGGGAGGCAATTAGACACTCCATGAAACTCAAAGTCAGGTGGCATAGGCCTCGCAGTGATAGAGCCTTTTTGAATGTTGTCACTCTTGTCACCACGCCTTTGTTGTGTAATGGTCCTGTCATCGCACCCTCCTTGGTGGTATAACAGAATGCTGGCTGAGCCCTCGAATGCAATACTCTTGCAGGTGTGAATCTAGCAACCTCTCTGCACCGGATTGCTCGCCACAGCAGCGAAGACTCTTGCTCGCAATCTTGTTCCCTCGCCGCTTGATGTACTCGGTTTCCTGCAAGCAGTGCCCAAACTTGATTATCCAAGAAGTGTTTCGCCCATTCTTGAGGGGAACGAGTGTAAGCTGCACTGAAAATCCTATGCGGTTGACCTGATTGACCTTGTTTTTCCTATTCTTTCTCCACAACTGGTGGCAGCCATTCAATGCACCTATCAGGATCCCTTGCAGAAGATGCAGATTCAGACCCATCCAGGCACTTTTTGCAAAAATTGCCAGAATAGTCTTGCTATATGGATCCTTCATCACTTGCAAGCTTCCAGAGCTGAGAACAAATTTGCACAAATACAATTCAATTGATGGCATGTTTGGTCAAACGAAGCGGCTAGGGCTAGACCGGGTTCTCCTTTGTTTGATTGGCATTTCGTCGTTTCTGCCTGGTTTCGTTCAACAACTGTGAAAGTCCGCCCTTCCAGCTTCTGGACTGAGGGTTTGACAAGGGTCTTAGCTTTGTGCATTTTGTGAGGTTTCGTACCGATGATGAAGGCTATTGAAAGGAGCGGGAACGGTGCTTGCAAAGTCTGCGGCGGATGTGGTGGCAGGATGCATATTAATACGAACAGATCCCATCATCAGCACAAAGAGCTTGTTTTTTTGTTCAATGCTGACTCTTCTCGCGTTTCCTTCTGCATCGTTTCCATCGAAACAACTCGCATCATGCATATTTAAGTATTCATTTTCAGGCAAACAGGTTCAAGGCAAACTTGGTCCCTGCTACTATCCCCTTCCCAGACGCAGGAAAGCCCGCTGGGCGGTGGACTCTGGGCAAGACAGCAACTCTATGGAGGCTCAATCTGGAGGATTTCCAGCTCAGTGCGCCAGCATTGTGGCCTGGTCTTGTGCAACGTTGCTTGAATCGCAAAGGTCCGTTTTTTTTTGTGAGAACGTGGCAACTTGAAGTGCTTGATGTCAGTGATTCCTTCAAAAAAACGAAAGAACGCTCCAAGGCCACCAACTATTCCCCGCCACGAAATAACTCCTCCACCTGTCACAAAAAGGGACACTCCACCATCACCAAATTGTTAGTTCTTTTTATGCTTCTCGCTGTCACTTTGCGTGACTTTTCCCTCTTTCTCTCTTTGCCTTTCTGTGCCATTTCTTCCTCTCGCGTTGTCTTAAAGTTACTTACTTTTCCTTCCTAATTGTCAATGATTTTTGAATCTCATCTCCGTAACTCGGGAGTCTCTCAACAAGACTTCCTTTGAGTATAGTTGCACATTGCTAGAAAAACCATGATTTGTGAAAGCCAAGGTTGTCAGTTGGGGGCTTGGCAAGCAACGGCAAGAGTGAGATTTGCTATCATTTTGGCAAATCAGCCTACTCGTGCTTCCCCAGGTCCGAGACGACAAACTTTTCAGCATTTTGGCAGAGCTAGCCGGACCACGCTTACATGAGCTGAAGCCGTACGAGGCCTGTAAAGTCTTTTGAACTTCAGAATGGAGATAGTTTGAGGTGGCCCTGTTGACCAGAAGTGTGTTTTGCGCCTTTTTTTTTGCAAGAAGTGAACATCAATAGCTTAATTGATTTGCAGGTCACAAATCTGGTATGGGCTTTCGCGAAGCTCTCCATCCCATGTAACAAACTATTGCAGCTCCTTGACAGCTTTTCCCTGTATTTGGTTTTAGTTGTCTTTCCCACTTCAGGCTTTCAAACTTTGAATTCTTGAGCTGAGCAGTGTCCGAAATTTAGCATGTGGAAAGTCTCCGAGCTGAGGAACGTAGCCCAGATGTTGCAGTCTCGCCGTCGGGGGGAGTACAAGGCCAGCAGCAAACAAGTTGCACAGGTATAGAGTTGGTATTGTGTAGGACTCCTGGTGCTTGCGATGGACAGCTTGAGATGCGACAGACATGATATGTGATTGCATGATCTCCCATGAAATTTGATATTTTTTTTGGAGTTGATTTGGCTCGAGAAAAGATCTGAGCCATCCCAGGCCCCCTGGGCTGTGTGCCCGCTTGAGGCAGGATGGACGACGACAGCTCCCCTGTGGCTGTGTTGGTGCGGACGGATGGTGCTCCTAAGCAAGTTCCTCCATTGATTGCTTTCAGTCATGCAAACTCTTCGGTATCAGTTGGGAGAGCCGAGAACAATCAGATCCCTCTGAATGACAAGAAAATCTCCAAGAATCATGCACTACTGACTCTTCGTGCCTGCAAGAGAAAGGGTGCGCAGGATGGAGAAGTGATGAAGCGAGTTTTCATCAAGGATTCGTCCACCTTTGGCACTTTTGTAAATGGAAAGGCCCTTAAGAAAGGTGAGTGGACCATTCTACAGGAAGGTGATGCCCTTGGCCTGAGAAACCCACATGGCAACCCATCCAATGGTGAGTATCGTGTAGCTTATCAAGATGCTATAGTGCTAGTGAATGGTGCGCTTGCGCGTGGTGAGGTTCCTGTCAAAGCCGTGCCAGCTTCCGAGCCTATCCCGACCAAGTCCAAGAAACTGCCAGCCGGACCTCGGGTGAAGACGGAGCTCAACGAGGCTGCTCCCCTGACAGACTCCAAGGTGGCAGCTCCGGTGGATGCAGCAAGCGGTGCTGTGAAGGCAGAACCGGAAGCACCAAGCCCTGTGAGTGAAGTATCTGGTGGAGAAGAGCCAAAAGCACCAGTTCCAACAAAAGCTGAAAAAGCTGAACCACAGGATGAGGTCATGAGCCCTTTATCTGAAGTGAGTGAAGTTTCAGCCCCAGACGAGGATGAGAAGGATAAGCCAGCTACCATGCCAGGAGTGATGCCAACATTGCCTGGAATGCCTGGAATGCCTGGAGCTCCTCTCATGATGATGCCCGGCATGGGTTTAGTACCTGGTATGCCCGGTGTACCAGGCATGCCTTTTGGTCTTCCAGGCTTGGTTCCTGGAGCTCCTGGCTTTCCTTTAGTTCCACCAGGCTTCCAAACAGCACCACCAGCACCAACAGGGCCAGTGCCCAACGCAGCGTTGCCTGGTTCTACAACAGCACAAGGTGCAAAGGCTGCGTCTACCGCTGTCGCTGCAAAGCCCATTATGATGACCATCGGTGCTGAATTTGTGGGCATGCTCATCGGAAAAGGTGGAGAGGTGGTCAAGCAACTCTCCACGGAAACTTGGTCATAGAATGCCGAACCCTACCAGTGATCCAACAATATCCAACATAGCAAGGGAAATTTCCTTTTCCAAAAGGACAGGAAGTCCAAGGAGAGAAAAGGAAATCGTTCGTTTACAGTTTACTGGAGGGTAACTTGATTTTATAGTTGCAGCGATGAAGAAAGCCTGTCACCACCTTTTTGTTTGCCCTGCACTCTTCTTTCAATGCCCAATTCATCATTCAGTAGTGATTACAGTTGCAACACGTTTCAAAATCATCGCATCATTTCTCGCCCCAGGACAGTGGAGCACGCATCGAAATCTCCAAGGCAGAGCTTGAAGGTGGCAAACCTGGCGAGCGAACGGTACATATCAGTGGTTTGCAGGACAGCTGGACAGCTTAAGGTTTCCTTTTGTCTTGCAAAACCTCTGAACCCCTGAAAGATACTGAAAGCACTGAATGATATAAATGGCTGTATTATGCCTGATGAGATAAGCCCTACAGAAGTTTGGCTATCATGTTTGGTCCAACAGTGCTGCAATACACTCCACACAAGTCTGTCCAGGACTGTGTTGACAAAGCTAAAAAGATGATTGATGAAGCCATCGAGAAGGCCAAAGAAAGAACAGGTGGCCCAAATCCGAATGCCTGCAGCGTGAAAGTCCCGCACGAGATGATTGGGATGCTCATTGGCCGAGGAGGAGAGACCATCAAGGACCGGCACGTCAGAAAGAAGTCATGCCATGTCATACCAGGTATCCTTGAGCATTCGCTGATTCATTGGCATTGTCAATGATGTGAGAACACACCAAAATCAGGAATTTGTTGTAGAAAAAAAAGTCCAGCAATTCAAGTGTGATATTTTGCAATCTAGGAAGGCCTAAACTTCATGAAGTGGGGAATTTGCCGGCAACGAGTTGAAAGATCATCATGAGTCGTGACCACAATTTGCATGACCTTCACTTGCTTCAGAGTCAGGAGCTGAAAAAAGAGAGTGGAGCACGCATAGACATTAGCAAAGAACCGGATGAAGATGGATCACAAGATCGTCTTGTGCACATCACTGGGCCACCTGAATGTGTAGAATATGCCAAGAAAATGGTTGAGGATATGCTTGGGAAATCCAAAGAAGGTCTGAAAGTCAAAATGGAAGAAGATGACAATGGTGGAACTGGGGCAGTTGCTGGTGGGCGCATCATCAAGGTTCCCTTTGAGAGTATCGGGGTCTTGATTGGAAGGGGTGGTGAGACCATCTCCAAGATTCAAAAAGAGTCGCATGCCCGAATAGAAATCAATAGGGATGACAAGGAAGGCAAGGATCGCAATGTCACCATCACTGGAAGTGCAGACTCGATCGAAAAAGCAATCCGCGCCATTGATGATGTCCTTGACGCTGCAGAGCGCTCTGGGAAAGGGTCCAGACGACGAAGAGATGCAGAGATGTCGTCGCGGGACGACGGAGCATTGGTGCCAATTGATCGCAAACCTTCTCCTGTTAAGGATAGTTGGGTAGCTGAAAAGGTGTACATCGATGAAGTTGAGATGCCATACAGGCCCAACTATGTGCCTGAACATGAGGATGGGCTACCCACGGACTTGGAGATTTTTGTAAAGGGTCTTCCACAGGTTTGTGCTGAGCGCGATCTCTGGGAGCATCTCTACAGGCTTGGAGCCACAGATGTGAAGGAGATCCTCCTGTTGCGCAGGCAGAAGCAATCGAAGGGAATGGCCTATGTCGTTTTCAACCGACATGAGCATGCAGTCCTTGCCAAGAACAAGCTCCAGGGGACGCCAGCATCATCTATTCCTTGTGCGGAGTCAGCAGCACCAGAAAGCCAAATGCTGCAAGTTCGTTTCTCCGAGTCAGAGCGCTGCATCAATGGCCGCAGCAATGTCTATGGTGCAGACATGCCTGTCTTGCTGATGGGTCCTCGTGGTAGAGCCATGTTAGATGTGAAAGAAGGCTCAGGACTACGGAAGGTCACCTTGACAGGACGCAACATGAAGACATTCGGTCAGGTAGACGAGGACCCAAGGATGCACATGGTGGTCTACTACGAGCCTGATGAAGTGGACACTGTTGCTAAAGCAGTGGAAGTTTGGGGAAGGCAGGTGGGGGAGATTCATCGAGAGATCGTTGAACGCAGCAAAGGCAAAGGCAAGGGCAAAGGTTGGCCTTGGATGCCACCCCCTTATTTCGATGGCCGGCCACCCTATGGACCACCCATGCCCCGCCCACATGGACCACCTGGACCACATGGACCACATGGACCACTAGGTCCGCATGCAGCCCACGGACCACCACCACCATACGGGCCCATGCCTCACATGCATGGACCACCACCAATGATGCATCCACCACCTGAACCCGTAGTGGAGGCTCCAGTTATTCTGACCCGTCGGAGATTAGTGGAGGGGGATGGGCCAGCAGAGTTGAGCAATGAAAAAGTCACAGAGGCTACCAGCTTGCGAGGCAGAGAATTGAGATGGCAGCCATGGCCCGATGTGAGCAATTTTAATGGCGAGTGGAAGGTTATCCCTTTGCGATGGGGTCTCCGTGGTGAGCTCTTTACTCTTTTGAGACATCGGCAGTCCGGAGAGACAAAGGTTTGTGCAGCTGAGGTTCAAAATAGTTTGGAGAAGTGGCCAGTGCTGCACACAAACTCAACGTCATTCAGATCCGCAAGGTACAAGTCATTTACCTTTAACGAGCACCTCTTTGTGATTTCCATTGACAGGGAGTCTGGTGCTTTGAAGGTTTTCCATGTTCCCGACCCAAGCTCTGCCTGGAACGTGGCTTTTGAGACAACACTTTCCGAAGACCCCCAAGAACGACAATACTTTCCTCTCAGTCGTTTTGCCAAGTTGTGTGTTTTCTACGGGATGGACCGGATGCCTGGCAGGTTGAAGTTTGATTTGGCTTTATTTGTTTTTTTTTGACGTGAAGTCAGACTTCAGTGTTGCAATCTTGGAATTGGTCAAGGTAAGTCAACAAACAGGGTTGCGAAAGAACTTGCTCTTGTTTTGCCCCTATTATCTTCCAAGCCCTTTTTCAAGGCAAAGCCACTTGCCAAGGATACCATCAGTGGTGGCAGTGGAGCCAAAGGCCAGTGGTGAACGCACAACCACAATTTTCCGCATCACAGACCCAGGAAAAGCCTGGACGCCTTGTGCAGTGGCACCTGCGTTGCCACAGAAAGTGCGACTATTGATGGTATACACCAAAGCAAGAGCACCTGGCCCAACAGCTTTTGAAGCGTGCCTCTTTGCAATCGATGCAGTTCTTGGCAAGATGAAGGTCTTCCAGGTTCCTTCCGATCTCGAAAAACCCTGGGTTTTGATTTCAACTTTGCCTTTCGCTGGAGACACACGTCTCAGCTGTATCTATGTGCCTGGAAAACCTGAGCCTTTGCTCATGGCTGGCAGTCCCACAGAAAAGATGCAGAAACTGTGCCACCTCAATTTGATGGAATGGCGCCTTGCCAAGGAGGATGAAAGATTGCCACCACCCAAAGCGCCGGTGGTAGAGGAAAAATTTAGCCGGCCAATGTCTTCCCTCTGGCCAGATAACAGCAAAGAGAGGCGTGATCCACAAACTGTTGTCGCTCTGCCAGTGGATTGTACCGCAGACTTGGCAGTGAGTCGGCATAGCTGGGTCACCACGCCCATCCTCCCTCCAGGAGAGCCAGCGCACAGACCGCCGTTTGACTTCCGACCAGGTCCTCCACCTGGATTTGATGGGCGGGCATCCCGGCCTCCCTTTGATTTTGTCGGGCCTCCACCAGGCTATGAGCGGCCCAGCCGGCCACCCTTCGAGGCTGTCACTCCAGGTCCTCCTCCCGTGGATCCGGGGCCTCCACCGGGCAACCTCAACGGACGCGCCGAAGACGCCCCTGAGAGACACAGACGTCGGCGGCATCGTCACCGGCGAGGCGAAGAAGGTGAGGAAGGCCGCGACCGAAAACGTCGCAGAGCTGAAAAAGCTGAAAGGGACCAGGCAGCCTGACTTTAGAAATATAAAGGAGCTGAACTCGGCTCTGCTTTGTGGCAAAAAAAGGTTCTTGCTGACTCTTCCCTATTTGTTGGCCATTGATGACTTCTTTGTCAATCCAAAATACATGGAGGACAAAGGCCTTTTGATTCCGGAATCCTTGAAGGGTGGGAAAGCAGCAGAGAGAGATTC
This sequence comes from Breviolum minutum Mf 1.05b.01, assembly GCA_000507305.1. Lineage (NCBI taxonomy): Eukaryota > Dinophyceae > Suessiales > Symbiodiniaceae > Breviolum > Breviolum minutum. The sequence goes on from DF241141.1 coordinate 40,984, forward strand.
AAACGTGGAAGTTTTTGAGCAACCCAAGATGATTGAGGTTGAACCACCCAGCTCCGAGCCCTATCAACTTCACCATTCCACCGCTGACATGCACCGCTCACAGTTCAAACAGGACTACAAATTGGAGCCACTTTTGACACAGATCAAGGATGGTTTCTTTGTGGAAAGCGGAGCCCATGATGGCGAAGCAATAAGCAATACCCTTACTATGAGTCAATCGGGTGGCAAGGCCTTCTCATCGAGCCCGGCAACGATTATGGCAATTTGAGAAAGAAAAACCGCAAAGCTTGGTCGTTTCATGGTGCATTGTCGCTCACTGGCAAATCTGAAATGGTGAATTTTGCAGTAACCAGACATGTTCTTGGGCAGATAATCAAATCAAATGCAAAAGGAAATGGACCATGCTGTATGATCCAGACTCTTTTCAAGCATGCACTGTACTGTACTGTTTCCTGCTGTAACCCCTTTAAGTGGGGCCAAAAAGTCACTTGGACAAGATCATTGTGGAGTGAAGACTGACATAGTAGGCAAAATGCTGTCAGCCACTTCTTGTTTCGTGAAATGAGTTCGTGCAGCATGCGCTGTGAGGCTCAATGCTTGGCAGCTGCTGCATGGTCCTTTGCAAAATCACCTTCGATACCAAGGAGCCCTGGCTTTACACCAAGCATCAACCTTCCTGGTTCTGTTCAAACATCCTCCATAATAAGATTGTATGATGGCACTGTGACTGGGATATCGATTCAATCGAAGATTCAGTTTTGAAATGTGAGCTGCCAAATCTGGGCGGCTTGCGGCTAGAAGCAACATAGTCTGCAGGACCGCAATACAACCACTAATGATATTATTTATATATATACTGTCCATAGATATGCATAGATTTTGATTTCTTGCCTTGTTGACAGAAGTCAGCATGAGAGAAGTCATCAACGAGATTGAGAACTATACTTGGTACTTTAGCGTAGTTTTGGCTCAGACTTGAGTGTTGTTGAAGCAGGACCTCGTTTGCGTCCACGAGAGTGGAGCACACTTATCACATCCTTGCCCTTTTTCTTCGAACTTGCGCAAGGAGTATGCAGAACCAGCTCTTCAAGAGTATAGGGGACGAGATTTTGCCACAGGTCAATGCTCTAAAGCCCCAAGAGGTTGCCAATGTGGTTGCCTGGTAGCAGGTGGATAAATGCAGAGCCTTTTTTTTTTTGGGGGGGGGTCCATACTCATAAATTTAATGCCCTCATTTTTTTCCTTATTTTCATCTTGTTTCCTCTCTCTCGCTCTTTTTTCTTTTTTTGCTGTCATTTTGTAGCACTGACTACTGACTACTTCAAGTGTTTTGCAATATGCTGTTGAGGTATGGTCCTTTGGCCAGATGAAGATCAAGCATCAGCGGCTGTATGAGGACCTGCAATGCTGCAATAGTTGCAGGTTATTCCAGTAAATTTATGTATTATGAATGTAGTTTATATTCATAGACATATTTTACATTATAAGGTTATGTAACATTATGTATTATTACCGTTATATATATATATGTAGATATATGATGTATGATAGACAAGCCTCTTGGGCACTTTTTTGCGTACGTGCCCCAATGCTATATGGACGACAGTTCATGCAAAGAATGTTTAGTGATGTCAGTCCTTGCACCGGCTACAATCCAGACTCAGACACAAAATTTGAAGAGACTATGGGCGTCAAACAGATGCAGAAATTGGTATGTATTCAAATATTTCCGGTGATTGAAATGTGGAAATCATGAATGCGCTCTGTATTCAAGGGCGAAATTTATGCCAAAGGTCCTTGGCACAGGATGTAAATGTTGGAAATGCACATTTAGTTTCAAATTGATGCATACTGTATTTGTATATAATATACACATTTGATTATATATAATTCTGTACTTATTATTGTGCCAGGGCTTGCTTCACTACAGACCGTACTTGAACGGTACTGCTGTTGCTTATGGTAAGAGAGGTCTTGGTCACAGGGTGGAATTTGTGACTTCATGCAGACTTGGCAAGGTGTGCAGGGAAAGTCTCACATGAAGATCCTGGATCCCAAATTATCATCAACTTGCATTGGGATAAAACGCGGATGCCGCTTTTGAACCTTGTGCTAGATAATCATCATTTCGTTGCCGTTGTCTCACTGAATCCGTCAAAACTCTGTTTTGTTCGAAGTGCTGTGCAGGAGATCGCAAACTTCCTCTCGACTCCTGCTGGGTTTTCACGCTTCAGCTATTTGGCTGATACGTGGAAGGGTTAGTGCCGAGTCTACTTGCAACATGTGAGCAATGTCAGAAGAGACGTACGAGGAGTGTGTGATTCTCCAGCTGGATGGATATCCGACACATTTGCCAGAATTCTGAAGCTCGCATGTTTGTGCCCATCAGGCACCACTCAGCTGACGAACATTCTCACTGCTTTTGCTCAGGCCTAGTCATGCTTTCCATTGGCTAAACGGCCGAACTTTAAGCAAAGTACAGCCGGCCTTGCCAGCCATCATGGTTTGGAACTCTTGGAGCAATATGTCAATCACACTACTTCCGTGGCACTCGTAGATTTCTGGTTCGTGACACTTGGAAATCCAGAAGACCCCAGAAGCTACACGTTGATTCATTGATAGGCGAACCATGGCAGATTCCTCCAAACTACTATTGCGAATCTCTCAAATACATTTGCCCATTTTGGAGATGTTCTCGGCTTGCTGATGGCCTTTTTTTTGCAGGTTCACTTCCGACATTCTGAATCCATCAGCAAGATCTGTGGTGTGATCCTTCGCAACAGCCACAGCCTCACGCCAGAGGAGTCGCAGCTTGGCAAAAACCTGGAGCTTAGATGCAAAATCCCAATATATCATGCTTCTCCCAACCGACCGCATCACAGGTCCAGTCTGTTGTGGTCCTTGGCAGAGCTCAATGTGCGTGATCGAACCCTGTTGGTGCAGAAGATTTTGGACCGCGGTTCTTTGATATGTGTATATGGGGTCCCAGACGCAGGGGGTACCATTGCAGACCACAGTGTAAGCTGCTGAATCCCCAAACATATGCATCGACGAGCAACTTCAGGAGTAGGAAGGTATCAAGGCACAAAAATTAAGACATGACAAACGAAAGCCATTCAGACTAAGGGGAAAGAAGTACCTGGCAACCAACCAATTCAATTTAAAGTTGCACTCAAGCTACCTTTTCTGCAGGACATGGCCGCTGCAGACATCACCTGCTTCAAGCACGAGGAGAAGGGGACAGCTGAAACATACTGTACATGTACGAAACCCCTGCCATTCGTCTGATGGAAAGCCTGAGGGATGATTTAAAGTTTCAATGCTGAAAGCTAGTATTCAAGAACCTAAGCTCTTTGGGAACGCGTCTTGTTACACACGCACACACAGAGCCTGAAACCAAGTCCTGTGATCAAGCAAATAAATTGTAGCCACTTGTGCTAACAGGAGCTTGTGGTGCTAAGCACGGCTGCGAAGAAACTAAGCCCTTATCATCAGGCCTTCTTCGAGGTTTGTGAGGCCCCGTGCTTGAAGCCAGCATCTTTTCGCCGCATTTCCGCAGTACCCTTTGTTTGCTTGTCAACATCCCGTGTAGTGGCCAGGCAGCTCTCGAAGTGAACCTTGCAGAGTGAAGGGTTCATGCTGCCCTTTCTGTTCCCAGAGTTGTAACTTGGTGCTTCAGAAGACCTGCAGCATCATGTTGATACGAGGTTGGCAAGGCACCAGCTTCCTTGAGATTTTTTTACCGCCTGGAACTGTGACTCAGTGTCACTTTGTGATGTTGCATATTGGATTCTATTTGATTCGACAATGCAACCAGATTTCAGCAGTGCAGTTCCATGCTCGCTGGCGTTCGACCCACTTCCCAGAAACTTTTGTGGAAGCTACCGATGCTTGCATTGCTAATTCTAGAAAGAGGTAGCGCGGTTCGGCATATCTCACTCTTCAACACGGTCCAATTCGTTGGTATAGTCTGAGATAGTTTGGAAAAAAATGGCCAAAAATTTTTGATTGGATCGTCTTGCATGGTCCGACTGTGCCTTTACTGTTTGTCCAATCTTTTTCGGCGGCTGCTTCCGCTACAGAAGCTGCTCTGGTGGCAGTTCAGCTTGCCCAGCAGCCACGGTAGGTCTCCTAAAGTTTGTGTCTACATTTACATAACATTTGAATATAGTTTGATATGAGATGCACAAGAACATTGTACAGCAAAATCAAACAACAAAATAGATCACTGATCATTGATCATTGCCATGTCTCTTTCAAACCTGCTATGGCTGCCTAATCCTAATCCTGAACAGTAGTCTCAAATTTGTTGATAACTTAGGCCAGCCTGTACGCAGTGACTTTTTCCTCCAGCTAGATTTCTGCTTGATGCATTTCAGCTGCCAAATGAGTTTTTTGCATTTCGGACTGATTCGATCCAATGGGCGGAAATCAAGCACTTGGCACCTTGCCGCCGTCGGCAGGTGCCAAGGAGGGTGATAAGTCGCTCGAATACCCACAGGCTTTGCCTATCTCGGATGCTTTGTGCTGTGGAAACTTGAAGAATGTAAAATATGTAAAGAAAGCAGGACTTCGGCAAGATTAGCCTACAATTTGCAATCCTTCGGCCATCAGAGTTCTGTTTGATTATATTGACGGAGCTTCGGTACTACATTCCTTATCGCTCACAGCACACTGCTTTTTGTTGGCCGTGCTGGCAGATCGCAGTTTATCTCAATCCTTTGTCCAAACGGCTCCATTGTTATTGCCAGCACAGCCATCTCCACGGAGTTCGTAGTGAACGCTTGTGAATACAGTTCCGGGGTGGACACTGTTCCACCTGCATCTAGACGTGCTGGTCTTCCATCCAGCGCGCCCTGGACGACCCAAAGGGCGAAGAATTGTTTCTGTGAATTCCTCCAGAAAAACTTCTTTTGCTGGTTTCCATATGACTCGTGACTCATATCATATTTTTACAGTTTCCAGTGGGGCAGCGCTTCCTAACGACAGCCGAGAGGGCAGTGCAAGATTGAGGAATTCGGCTGGAGGATCCAGCATCAGCACAGTTTTGGGCCTAGTTCGAGGCCGACACCAAATATTCGACCAAAAGGAGTTCCAAAGTGATACTGCTCGAGGCACATTCCTCCTCATCCCCTTTGATTGCGCGTCAGTTGTGTCCGTTTACGTCGGAGCAACTGACAACCTTGAAACATTAGACAGCGGTGCTGAGGCCTGGGGTGCAGGTCATGGAACCCAAGAAGGCCTTGTAAAGAGCAGGGAGCAAGTGTAAGTTGCATAGGCTCACCACTTGTTTCCTTGACCGGTTGGTCAGAGAGCTTGCAAATTCGGGATCAAGGTATAGTATGGCTGTGGCCTTTGTGGTTTTGGCGACTTCTTTTTTGTGAGTATGTAGAGGAGGGACTGAGCGAGGTGTTTCTTTTTGCTGTGAGCCGCCTAGTCTTCAGGCGGCCTTGACTGTGCCTTACCAGCCCATGAAGTCTGAATCTCGGTCCAAGGTGTGCTCAGCTTGGGTGTGTTTTGACTTGCTTTAATATTTACACACAATTATGTGAGGAACTCTTTGCCTAAGGCAACCCCATTGGTGGGGACAGTCTGCTCTACCAAAGGAACCAGATCGTCCCACCTATGAGGCGTGAAGATTCAAGTCCTGGCGCTTCCAAAGTATGCTGCAGTAGTCAAGTCCGTAAGAGTCGGTGAGCCAATTCCCAGCTGTGTTTGTTGAGGGTCTCTAGAAAGCATGTCCATGTTTTCAGCGTGATCTTTGTCTGCATGAAGGACCTTGGCAGCCATTACCCACGGAACACAACAACGATTGCTGGCAAGGAGATGGGTGGGTTGGTCAAGGCTTGAGGTGGCAGGTCGACGGTTGCCTGTTGAAGATGTGATGTAATATAGCCAGGCAGGTGAGCATGATTGTTCTTTGTTGCTGTGAGTTCGAGTGGTGAATGGCACTTCAAGCCCAAGCCATCAATCTAAGGGCGATTAAATGGCAGTGAGAAAGTTCAAGTTCACCTAACTTCTTGTGAAGCAAGACTATAGGGCCTATAGGGGAAGAGGTACCAGCAAAGCTAGTAGGATCACATCATCAGATCGAATCGCTAACAATTGGACAAATCCAACTTACTTCCAATGAAGGCTCATGCCAAGCATTTGAGCCATGGTTGGTCAACCTTTCAACTTTTCGGACTTTGGACCTTTCTGGCTACTGCTTGGGCTACAGACTGCACAACTGAAACCGGTGTATGCTATGAAGGATCGGACTTAGCCATAACTTTGGATGTGAATTCTGTCAGACAAGGATGTCAAGAAGTTGGTAACGCTGCGGCATGCTGCAGCTTGTGCGCAGAATACTGGCCTCAATGCATATCATGGCAATACATCATAGAGGGCACGGTTGAGAATGGCTACAATGGTATGGCTTTTTATTGCTGCCTCAAGAGCACCTACAGGCCAAGCCCTTTGACAGCAGCTTATTGTTCTTCTGGATATTTCAACCCCGCTTGCACGCTAACTTCAGCGTGCAGCTTTCAAGTCTCTGGCACAACAATTACGGATGCATCCACAGTTGCAGCTGAGACTGGCAGTTCCTGTAGCGACGCAGCCTATACTGCTGAGACATGGCCAGGAATCAGCAACCCACAGAACGCCACAGCATTCACAAGTCCCACTGCCACTTTTGACCTGGGAACTGCTTCTGGTGGAAGCGTGGGTGATTATCTACTTTGCCATGGCTCTTCTATTAATGCAGCTGACTTTCCAGATCGTGTCGGTACCTTTACAATGAAGGGGCCCTCAAGTGGCCAAACCTTTTCGTGCACACTGGGTGTTGATTGCATTTTGACGCTGGCGGGCTTCAACCAAGAAGCTGCTCCAGCTAGCTACAAGGTTGTGATCACTTCTGGGAGCTGTGGGACGGGCCTTGCGGCTGCCAGCTTTTCAGGCAGTTTCGAGAACCCGAGAAGTGTATGGGACAATGAGAATGACAATTACTATGAGATGAAGATAGGTACTGAAGCTGATACAACCGTCACATATTCAGTGTGCTGGGCAGCAAATCCTGCATCATTGGATGAGTACATTTTCCAGGTGGGTACTTTCACTATGAATGGTCCGACCTCTGGCATGTCCCACGCTTGCACCATGGGCAAGACTTGCGTCATCACCTTGACAGGTGTGGGTTTTACCCAAACACAAGCTTTGTTAGCCGCTGTTGGTGCACAGGGCATTTGTGCCCTCCTTGTCGACGAACTGGTTGGATCGTTTGGGGCAAGTTTTGTCCACCCTACGGTGGCTCAGGCTTCGCCATACACCCAATACTCCTTTGGAACTGCGCTCAGCGCTCACAACAATGTTCCAGGTGGTGGATATCGGGTGTGTTGGGCATCCACACCGTCACAGACACCTCCATTAAAAACCAATTCGGACTATGCCATTGATGCGGGACTTTTCACCTTGAACGGTCCTGTTCAAAGTAACCATCAGTGCACTTTGACCGTTTCGTGTCAAATCACCTTGACCGGATCTGGCCTCAGTCTGGGCTCTCATGGTTTGCTGCTGCTTGCTGAGGGTGCATCCTGTGGCAGCACTGCGAGCACTGCCAATGCAACAGGATCGTCTTGGACAAATCCAGCAGCAGCAGCAGTTGACACGTTTACATTTAACATTCCCACGCAAGGTACGCCAAGCAGCAATTATGTCATATGCTGGGCTTTCCAGCCCTCAACCCAGACTGACTATAGTGTTTATGTGGGAACCTTTCAATTAGGTGGTCCGAACCCGCTAACGGGCTCTTCTTGCATCAAGGGTGAAAGCTGTGTGATTACTCTGACTGGCATTGGCTTTGCCAATACAAACAAGATCCTAGTCATTGACACTGGGAGTTCATGTGGCGCCTCTGCGACTCCGGCAACTTTCAGTGCCCAAGCTGAACTGCACGAAATATCCAATGGCTTGTAAGTTTTGCGTGGTTATTTTGTTGTCTTGTATTTTTAAGTCTGAAAATAAGATGATCAATGTAAGGATTGAATGAATCAACACTGAGATAAACATCTGATGATTGATGCAGAGTTTACATATGTAAAGCGTTTTTGAACCTTATATGACCCGAGTTGCCAAGACAATGGGAATGGATCTCCTTCCTGACGATTGACCTCCTAAATCCGTTTCGTGCTTTCACTCCTGTAGGTCCAATGACTGTGGAGACACTGGTTCAAGATGGGGTCTTCACTGAGTACCAATTCGGGCGGCCCAACGAGGGAACAGCTCAGTCTGGCTATACGATGTGCTGGTCTGCCAGTCCATCTGCCACAGCAGATTTTACTTTGACACTCGGAGACCTCACAGTAACAGGACCAAATGTGCAAAATGTTGCCTGTACTTTTGGCCTTTCTTGCGTGCTGCAGCTCATAGGATTGCAGCTGCAAACCACCAACAAGATGATCGTCCTTTCTGCGGGCAGTTGTGGTGACAATGGCCCCACGCTGTCCTCAGTCACTGGTATGTTGAATGCAATATCAGTCACGGATCAGTCACCCTACGACAGCTATGACCTCGGGACGCCTTTGGCAGGACAACCCCGCACCGATTACCAGCTTTGCTGGGCCAGTGCTCCAGCAGACGGTGCTGGGGCTGCTTTCTACAGGGTACCGGTGGGCTTGTTGACTCTGAATGGCCCAGTGCAGGTGTCGCAAACTTGTACCATGTCGCTGCAATGTGTAATCACTCTTACTGGTGTGGGCCTTGCTGCATCCAACCAAATACTGTTGATTGATGGAGATGGTTCCTGTGGATCTTCTTCCCCCATGACAGCCACCTTTGATGGACTCACAAATCCAAGTGGCCCTTCAGCCGACGTGGCTGTCTATAATTTGGGCATTGCCCGGACCACTTCGGACGGTCCTGGCAGTGGCTACAAGGTTTGTTGGGGACATGACGGTGGAAATGACTACTGGAATATTGAGCTTGGCACCTTCTCGATTGATGGGCCAGCTGCGCAGGGCACAGCAGTGACTTGCACCATGGGCCTCAGCTGTACTATTCAAGTCACAGGTGTCAACCTGGCAGCCACGAATCAGATCGCTATCACCGCCTTGTCCGACACATGCGGGCAAGCAACTTTGAACTTGGCAAGTTTCCCTGGTGCCACTAATCCCGTTGGTACAACTGGAACTTTTGATAGCTTTGATATAGGAATTCCAACAGGTGGCCAGCCAGGAGACTATAAAGTCTGTTGGGGTTATTCACCATCAACACACACCGATTACCATGTACCAGTTGTAACTCTACGCATGGGCGGGCCTGTGGCTGTTGATAGTGAGTGTACCTTAAGCGAACCTTGCAAGATTGTCGTGGAGGGGGTTCGGATGGCACATACCAGCAAGTTGCTTTTCATTTCTCAAAGCAGCAATTGTGGGGATGCTTCTCCCACTGTCATTTCTTGGAGTGGCTCCAACAACCCTGCCAGCACAGACTTGTTGCAGGCACCAGGTGCCCCAGGATATACCTATGCCAATGGGGACACCTATGATGGAGGGATTGGCTTTGCAGGACTTCCAGGGAACTACCGGGTATGCTGGGGCTTTGATCCAACTGGTGGATATCAGGACTACAAGGTGACCTTGGGGAATTTTGTGATGAATGGCCCTTTTCAGGGCATGTCGATTGCATGCACCCTAGGCACTGCCTGCGTCTTGGAGCCCACAGGGGTTGGCTTGAACACCTCCAACCAACTCCAAGTGGTTGCAGGCTCCGAGCTTTGTGGCTCTGCAGATATTGTGCCTGCTGTCATCGAGGGATTGACTAGTCCAGTACTGGTGGCAGATGGCAAGTTCACCCTTGGTGCAGCTGTGGTGGGGGGCAGCTACGCGGCATGTCGGGTACCTAGCCCTGCCGCCAGCTGCATTGGGACTCACTATCGCTTGTGCTGGTCTCATGGTATTCACGATGGTGGTGCGAACTACGTGGTGGAGCTCGGCACCTTCAGCATGAGTGGGCCATTTGGCACTTACCGTGTGGACTGCACCATGGGGTCGATTTGTAGCTTTAAACTCTACGGCTCCAACTTGGCCCTGACCAACAGGGTCATGGTTCTGGAGGAAAACAGCACTTGTGGTGATGCTGCTCCAAACAAAGCTTCATTTGCTGGAATATTCAACCCAGGAATCTTTAGCCAAATTGCTTCTGATGGCTCCTTTGCAACAGTAAGACTGGGCAAATCCCATGCTGGACGTCCTGGCTCCTTTAGATTATGTTGGGGCTTCAACCCCTTAGTGGACTCCGATTATGTGGTAGATGTGGGCATGTTCTACTTCCATGACGTGCCAGAAGGATGTACTCCAGGAGCATTTGGCCCTACCTGTGCAGTACCGCGTTGAGCCAACTTGGATGGCTCCGCGCTTCGAAATGGATAATGTGAAAAGTCTGAACTCTGGTGACAGAGAATGTGTCATCACAGGATTCCAATGCGAATCGTGTCGTGACTTTGATAGCCAATCTTGTCAGAAGAAGGTGTAAGCTGTGGGTATTGGAGTGCTGGGAGAGTTTCCATGATGGAATTTCTGTGGCCGAGTAGCATGGACATGCCTGACATGCCAATGTTGAGATTGGGATGCCCGGGGGCCTGCTCAGTTTTACACTGCCAGTACATCATCCGCTTCCACTGCGTTTCGATGCTTAGATTTCAGCTTCTCAGTTACTAGAGTAGGCAGCTTCGGGCTTAGGGTGTGTGCACTCAAGCCAGATTGGATTGGTCATGTGAGTCATGTGACATGAAATTGGGGAGGAGAGACACCATGAGCAGCCAGACCTCTGAAGAAACCTCATGTAGCATTGCCAGAGGAGATGTTTAAGCAGTGCCAAGATGCCCATCTCTAAGTGTTTTTCCAGTTGGTGTCCCAACGTAGACAAAGGGTGTCCATGATGCGAAGTCCACTTGGCCCATGGCGAGCTTGGCGAAGAATGTGGCCAAGAGCGCTGTCGCGCAATTGGAGTCTGCTGCCTCTAGAGCTTTGGAGCCGAGGCCACGGACTTAGCGGAGAAAGCCAATTAATGGGTTTTTAGTTTTTACAAAGGCCTTGTTTTATTGAAAAGATACATAGGCTCATCATGCCTCCTTGGCTTTCTGAAAACCTGTGCAGGCGCCTCTACTTTGACACAGCGCCAGGTGCACCCTAAGCCATTTGAACCACCACAGTCTGCCTCTGACATCAACACCAGACCGGCAAGAAACAACAGAGTTCAAGCCATGCTGTGTCAAATCTTTCCGATTTCACACTGGAATGTTTGGCAGCAATTTTGCAGTCGTTCAGCGCAGGTCTGGAGAAGATGCTTCAGCGAGAACTGGAGGCACTTGCCTTACATTGCTGTCAAGGCGAAGCAGGTGCATGCACGTTTGCCAACTCACTTCTCTGGATGTGTGATGACATGGGTGGCTCTGAGGCATTCCAACTTGGTCCAGTGGCGATGGGCCCTCGCGCTGGACAGCTCTGGCTGACTGCTCCGGAGTCGGCGCTGTGGCGTGCAGCCTTGCAGAGTAGGCTTCTGCTAAATGCTCGTTTGGGCCGCCTGTCCAAAAATTGAGTGCAGAAACTAGGGATGGGCTTGAGATGCTTACAGATTTGTGGCAGAATTCAGATACTGTTGCGCTTTCTTTTGCATTTTTTATACCATCCTCCCTCGCAATACTTCTTGTTACTTTAGCCTGATAGGGAAACGATCCAACAAAAAGCCTATGTGTGAGCAGTGTCAAATTTATCTTGAGTTTTCACTCGTTTCGTGCTGTAGACGATCCAGGTGCTGATAGGGTAGCCATGTTGATGGACCGTTCGCCCTAAACAGGTGTGGGAGAAGTCTTCCATGCCGGCTATGAGTCAACACTGTCAAACTATGCAGCTCGTCCTACGGGTACTAATGTTTGGGAGCTGACGAGAGATTGTTCCAGGTCAATATTTCTTCTAAAGGCTCCCTCCTTATTTGCAACTTTTTCATGGCAATTTCCTATCTGAGATCAGTGGTGGAGAGCTTTAGGTCGCTGGCATTCCATGGCCTGACTATTTATGGTTTCGAGCAGAGGCAGTTGGACCTCCGTTTCTTGGATTATTGATGGTTGGATGTCATACCATGACTTTGAGGTCGGTATTGCAGTTGAACACACTCTTAGCTCACTGAGGCTCAAAGTCTACACCGAAAAATCACGGCTGTACCATTCGGATGTCATTGAACGTGGTGTTCTCAGTGGAGCCTTGGCGACACCAAGTCTGAAAGATAAGAGTGGAATCAAAACATATCGAAACTATTTCTGTACTCTTAAGTGTTCTATCTCCAGTCTTCAGCCAACGACAACCCTTACAGATACAAAACAACAGCCAACACTATGCATTGCTTGTTTTGGGATCTGGTTGTTACAGAGCGGATCAATCTGGCTTCATGTTTTGAACCCAGGCATTGAGAAGCGAAGGCAGTTTTTCATGGGCTTGAAGTTGCAGGGTAAGGAGCGGACCCAGGATGGTCGCAGTCCTGTTTCCAATTTCATTTGACACTTTTTTGCTCGCTAGGAGGATGGGAACTTCTATGGTAGGTCGGAGAAAGAAGCTTGTCATTTGGAGCCATGAGTTGCTTTTTTTAAACATGTTTTTACTGTGAAAACATGCGGGCGTGCCAAACGCAACGGAATCTAACAAGAGGACGAAGGATGATGCAAGATGATCCCAATCTATGCTCACATGTGCTTTTGAAAGTGCCATAAGGAAGCCCCGCCATTTCCCACTGTCCACGTGGATTTGTCACGGCCCCTGTGTCTCAATTCAGAAAATGGGGCGGGCAAATGGCAAAATTGATGCCCGGAGTGAGACTCAATGACAGCGTGGCCAAGGAACGAATGTCACGTCAGCGTGGCCGGTACTGCAACTCCGCATGTCCGTGCCTACGAGTTGGCGCTGGATGAGGAAGAGATGCAGCTGGAGGATGCAGTTGCAAGTTGGGTCAGCGATGACGTTGGGGGGACAAAGCTAAAAGAAGTGCTGCGACCAAGCTCCAAAACTTGTTCGGAAGGACACTCGAGGAAGTCCATGGCTGCTTGAACCTGCACATGCTGCAGCATGCGTGAGGGTCTTGGACCCCTGGGCTGTAGCTGCACTGTAGCTGTTTTCAGACACAACGTCGCAGGGTTCCATGAGCTGAATGTGTTTGTTGCACCTCCTAGGTGATGAGAGCAAATATCTTGCGACACTTAGAAGATTGTGCTGGAGCAGGGCAACAGGGATGCAAGGAGGAATCCTGTGGTCCAACAACAGTTCCATTCTGTTTGGCTCTATGTTTTTTTTGGAAACTTCCAAGGCAAAAACTCTGCGTTTGGGATCCTTTCTGTGGAAAGGGCACCCTACTTCTAGAAGCCTTGGGCATTGCGATGGGTGTGCCACCTGCAAGCCCTGAGTCTTGGCAGCGAAAGCCTTGACAGCTTTACAAGGTGTGTGATTGGTAGCGATTTATGAGGCCATGATGATGCCATTCCAGAAGTTCCCCGAATTTGATGAGATGCACTTCAAAGAGGTATTCCTTGGGCAGTTGTGTGGGATGTATGGCATGTATGTATGGCATGTATGTATGGCTAAATATTTCAGTAATGCAAAGTGAAGAGTCAAAGAAGAAAGACTCAAGATGTGTCAAGGTGCTCGCCTGTGCGTAAGTCTTATTTGCTGCCATGTCTTCTAATGACAGGTTGTTCGCTCCCTCCAGTTGACGCCGCACAAAGATGTCCGTGAACTGCTACTTCTTGGAAGCCACGAGGATCAACCGCGTCTCGTGCATTTGGCCAACCTTCAGCTGCAGGCTGGCAGAACAGCATAGCATAGTAAAGCGCTTCAATGAACAGGTTGCAGGGCAGCTAAAAGTGTTCTTCGTCTGCATGTTGGAATGGTTGCATCCATTCAAGCCACTAACCCTAGCCCTTGCGCTACTCACTAGTTTCACAGCTCCATGTTACAAAAAGCTGGTGTTGCTGAGCTTGTTTTGTTGGTGGAGGCGGCAGGAAGGAGCAATCATTTGCTGCTGCTTATGTCATGTTTGTGCTTCTTCTTTCTGTTTGTTGTAGCGCTGCTCCTCATGGTATCGCGTGCTGTGCGCCGTTCGCGGTTTCAGATGTCTGACCTGGACGATGCTCCTGGAAAACCGCGTCCACCAGTCATGCGTTTGACGCGTATTATCGCCCTTCAGTTTAGAGTTGCTCTCAAGCTGAAGCAGTTTCTCGCACTACCCCGTACAGTTTATTCCATTTCAGTTGCATGTTATGGCGAAAAGCTGGTGTTGCTGAGCTTGTGTTGATGCGCAGGGCCACCAAAATAATTGAAATAATTCCTGTTTCGTTTCCTGGTATTATTGCATGTCCGTTGACCTTTGGTTTGTGCACGGTATAAACAAGGATGTCTTAGTGGCCTCCGTCCACCATGACTTGGTGCAAATGGCGCCCAGCCTCCCGCCTTCTCTCCTTAGCAGACAGCCGCCCCTCCCGCTGAAGCGCGCCTGGCAATAAATGGATTGCGCTGTTGTCACGGATGTCATTTAATTTTGTGTGTTTCAAGATTCCTGTGCTGCTCAGCTTTTCCTTGGAAGGCGTTTGCAAGGTCAGTGCCACGAGTCAGAGGGCCATCAACGCTATGGACACCGCAAATGGCTGACAATGAGGCCCGGCATCTCGATGTTCGATGTCGGTGGAGGTGATTCTGAGATTGCCCAAAACTTGGTGGACTTATATATTCAAACATCTCGCCTGTACTTGTGACAGGGCTGCAAACCATTGCCTAATCAGTTGTAATTAATCTTATAGAATTCTCTGGCGTCTCTGGGTTCTGATTTTCCAGGACATGACGACACTTGCGACACGGCGATTGCCTTGTCCAACCGCATTTCATTCGCTGCCCGCTGCTACCGTTGCGGAGCGAATCGGTAGCTATCGTCCATTGATCATTACTAGTGTGATTTGGCGGTGATATGAGGTGATGATGAAGATGCTGAGGGCAAACTGAGGAAACACATCGAGTGGCTCATGGAACTTCGTGTAGCCCTTGTTCCAATCCTAATCCTTGGTAAGGTAGATGTATGCAAACCCACCAAATGGGGTAGTTATGTGATACATGACCATAGGAAATTCATGCCCCCCACCCCACATTTCCATGGCCAGATCTTCAGCTGTTTTGCGTTCAGGTGGAAAACAGCTGCAACCTTTAGTAGCTGAAGTAGTGACTCTGATGCTTTGAGGGGGTTACACTCTCCTGAAAAAGTTTCTTAAGATTCTCAAGGCTTTTCCAAGGGACTCATAGATAAATCGTTGTGTACTTGTGCTTGTGCGCTCTAGGCCTTAATTTGGAACAAAACAATTGTTATGGGGAAAAAAATAATAAAGTCTATCAAGGATCACAATTCTGAGGTGTCGCAAAGACCAGTTTTCAAATGCATGATTGCAGCCAGGTCCCACAAAATGTTCAATAAAGTCTACTATATTACAAGGTTTACTTTTGCGTTCACAGAAGACCCTTGTAGACTATATTGAATTTTATCTGGGTATGGAAATCTGGGGGGTCGGAAGGGAAATACTATGAGCTACCAAGCAGGCATGTTTAACTTGAAAAATGCCCCGTATGCCTTATTTCGCACCTCTGCGCTTGCAGTCCCCAGGTCCCTTACGGCAAAAAAGCTGATTCACGGAAAGATCAACGGGTCTACAAGCGCTTCGGTCAGCTGGTGAGAAGCATGGGCGTGCGCGATGTCTACTGCATCTCTGCCAGAGAGGAGGGGCTGAAGAATTCCATCTGTCTCAGAACGTTTGACATGATTGTGCAGGGGTTGACACTTTGGATGCAGCCTGGGCTTTCATTTGCCAGGATTATAGGATTTTTATTAACTACACTAATTCTTGATGTCTTTTGTGAATCAGCAATCAGCTTCTTGAGCATTTTGATATTTGTGAAAAAGATTAGCCTTTTCCCTTCCAAAGGTTAAATGGCTTGTAAAACATTCAGGACTTCAAAAGGCTCACTGGCTTGGACTGGCGGGCAGAACTGCGATTTTCAAGCTCAGGGGTGGGGAGCCACAGATCTGGCCTGCTGCGGCTCTGACGAACAGTGGGTGTCAAGGACACTTCATGCATATGTGCCCAAGACAGTCCTGTCAACATTCCAACACATGGGCCACGAGTGCCATAGCACGAGGGGCACAGGACCATTTTATACACAGCGGGTTTTGAGTTGCAAGTCTTGAGGTCTGGCTCGAGCTTTTGCGCTGGACAGGGCAAGTGGCTTCTGACGTACATTTCTTTTCCAGCAAGCCCCGAGTGCGAAAGCACAACAACTCCAAGGACACCAACGACGCCAAGAACTCCAAGGACACGACTTTGGGTGATTTACATTCTATTTGCATAGGTATTTTATACTTGCAACTACAGTGTATGTATGCTTCAATGGAGCTGACAATGGCCAGGTCCAGTCGGAGGCGAAGGCCTCAAAGCTTGAAGCGGCTGCGGAAGTGGATGCGGAACCAGCAAGCCATGGAAGGAAATCCAAGAGGCTGCAGCAATTTCACAGTGTCACAGTGTCACAGCAATTTATGATGTATCAAGACTGGCTTTGTTTTCATGTTCCATTTTAGCCTTTCAGCTTTCCCGTTTCGTTTGTATCCTTGCTTCAGATCCCCACAAACATCAGCTTGCTGCCAGGCGGCTGACATCACCGGCAGCCAGCAAAGAAAAAAATTGAGCTTTACTGCGGGGTGGGACATTTTCGCATGTTCGTGCCCTTGCATTACATCAATTCCGCAATCCTGGATCACAGATCTTTGCACCAATTTGGGATTCACTGGACATTTTCTATCTCCGCCGACCTCATGCAGGAGATGCTTCGTGCAGAAAGTCTGCCAGTTCTCAACGGGAAATATGAGCCACTTGTCTGTCAAGTTTGGCTGGTGATGATGCACCGAGAAGGAAGACAAAGGTTGTGAAGAACTCAGGGGGACCTTTCTGAACATCGTTTCATTTGGGAGCACCTGAGGCACGACAATCCATTCCTTGGCACAGGCACGAGAGTCGGAAACTGGTGTAAGTCATGTTTCTTTGTTGCTTCCATTTTCTGCCAGTGAAGTGAAGGTAGTGCCTACCGCCGTGCTCCTGGTGGTGCCTTTGTATGTGATGTCTCCCTTGCAGAGAAGCCCTGAGCATATGAACTCTTCTACTCTACCTCCTGTGGCTGACGATCATGCTGTGGCACAAGTGTTTGGTTGGTTTGGAACCCTCCTTTCTCATAGCCATCAACTGCCTCAAAGAGGCTAGTGGTTGGCGCAAGCAGTGTCACCAGAAATACGCTTCTGGATGCCTCTGAAGGAAGGCCCTGACAGCAGTGTGTGAAGAAATAGTGCTGCAGCAGATTTTAAGCTCTACTGCGCAGACAGGGCAGCAGCTAGGTAGGTGGCAATATATGCCATTTGCATACCTATTTGTGACCTTGAGATCCTGGAATTTGTTCGCTTTTTGGGTGCTTTCCATCAAGCCACTAAGAGGCTCAGCCACACATTTAGAAAGACCCCGGGGCACGCCAAGGGTTCCTCGAGAGGCAAAGGCCAAATCATGTTTTCGTTGAGACTGGTGAAACTTTCAACAGTTGCTTTGCCACTTCCAGACGAGGGACAAACTGGCGTCAGCAGATTGAAGCCGCGACTGATCGAAATCTTGGCAAGAGTTCACTCAAATGCTCTTGCACTCTTGCAACATTTTTTCTTGGTATGCAGGCAACGGTTCCTCTTTCTTCAATGTTGCAGGTGGGGTTTGAAGGCTTTTGGCTCCTTGCGCGAGTACTCTTCCACTCGGAAATCGGTATCTCGATCGCTCAGTAAGTATTATTTATGTGTCCTGAGGTCTTGCGAGCGGTGGATGGTTGGTCTTAGGAGGAGCTTGATCAACTGCCCTGGCCCTGGTAGAGTCTCATATCGAGGATGTTTCTTTACAGAACGTTGGTATTTCGTGAGTATTGTGGATACGTAAGACGAGAATGGCAAAGAGCTACTGGTCCAATAGAAGTTCAGAAGGGACTTGTCAAGAAGTCTGATAGCATGTTGATCTTTGTGCTAAGCTTTGACAAGCACTGCTGCATATTACACAAAGCAAAAGGCATCCATTTGTTTCTCCAGTTTTGGTGTTTACTCACCAGGACCCACATTTGTTGAACCCTTGCCGATTTGAACAGCACGAAGCTTCAATACGGAAGTTGACTAAAATCCATGTACAGCAACATCATGAACATTAATTGCTAGTGTTTGGAGCTAGCGGCTAGAGCAAGAAGCAACCTTTCATCGCCGCAGTTCATGAGATTCAGTCCAAAGCCTAAGACAAAGCGCTTTTTGGAAACGCCACCGCCAAATGCTGTCAGAAATACGCTGAGTTCCGAAGGCTCTCGGTAGAAGGGGACTAGTTCGTCTGGTGTCCTTCCTGACATGTAAGTTGCCCCTGCCATGCGGCGTCATGTGCGTTTGCCTGCACGCTCTGCTGTTTTTGTGAGGGTCTCGGTGTGCAAATTGCCGCTGGCTGTGATCTTTCTTGAATTCAGGTTTGCTCATGTTTAAGGCAGGTTCAAATTTTGGTGTTTCTGGCTCGTCCTGCATGCTCCTTGTTTCCTCTCAGTCAACAACTCAGGGCTTAGCTTTGGTCCTGCTGGGCAGACGCGGTGCACTTCGTGGTCGGGCATTTTCTGCAGAGCAATTCTTGCGAGAAACAGCGCCCCCACTGGATGGGCTATCGTACAAGGGCCAGGGTGGCAGAGTGGCTGAGCTTGAAGGAAAAGTGGACCAATTTTAGATGGCCCATGGATGCGTGTTAAGCCATTTTGCTTTGTTTCTTTTCCTCTTTTTGCAGCACGTGCGCTGCCCTCGCCTGCACTTCTGATGCTGGAGGTGGGTATCTTCGGCGGCTCCAGGGACTACACTGGAGCGCCTTACTATGCAGGAGCTAGCCATGTTGTTGACAAGCGGTTGGGCTCATTCTGCTCAGAAGGAATCAATGCTTTGGGGGTTTTAGCTGCAACTGGGGCTGCCAGGACTGGCGGCGCTAAGAACTGGAGCAGAGTTGGTTTACGTCTTTACAGCCGAAGACGCTGCACTTCCCATCAAGTCCTACAGTCCAGAACTCATGGTGACCCCGGTCTACAGCGGGGATCTCAAGATCTCAAAAAAAGGATGTCCAACGATCTGCAGTGGTTTGGCAGGTTTTAGACCTGAGTAAGATTGCAAATTTGTCGACAAGGGTCGCACAATGTCACGGGCCTAGGTAGCAAAAGCTTGGACATCGAAGATAGCGGAGGCATTGCAGCTTTGCCTCCCATTTAGATCAAAGCTGGATTCTGGGACTGTTTTTTCACATCTTCTGGGTAGTTAGGAATTTGGAGCAGCTTCCTACTAAGATTCACATTCCAGCCCGAACCTTTTCTCCACAACACTGACGGTACTAGGGCTATGGCAATAACTACTCGATAGTGGTCTTAGATGGAGCTTGGGCCCAAAATTCAGGTTCCGCTTGTCAGATGTCTTGGGAATCCAAGGCACACAATGTGAAGGGCATGCTCAGCAGACTACATGCCTTGGTCATTGGCTGCGGCCTTGGTAAGGATGACACAGTGCTTCGGGCAGCACGGTATCTTTGTGAGGACGCTGCAATGCAAGGCGCCAGCATTTGCTTTCGTATCTTTAATCTCAAGTGGATGGGATGCCTGAGATGCTTTTGGAAGCGTAGCTGCAGATGTGACGTTTCTGACTCCAGGCCTTCCGGTTGTTTTAGATGCAGATGGACTGGAGGTGGCCATCCGCCAGCAACAGGGCATATAAGATATGCGGAAGGGTGGGATATGGAGGATCGCGGTGCCCAGACTTTATTTTTTGGAGAAAGATTCCGGCTTGGAAATTGATTGACTTCGACGAGGGATTGGATTTCTTAGGATGGACGGCGAAAGTCTTGAGTCTGAACTGTCAGCATGGTAAACCATAGTATGTGCAGTTTAGGCAAATGGGTGCATGGGAGTTCTGAGCACTGCAGAGGTTCCAGCTTCCAAGGCCTAAACTTTTCAAGGGCATGGACAGGGTTGTGCTGACGCCAAATGCCAATGAGTTTCGGCGTCTTTGTGATGCAACGGGCATTGAAGGCCTTGTGAAGGGGGCTGACTCTGCAGTTTGTGGATGTATCAAGTGATCAAGATTCGAGATCTTTGCAGAGGTTTACTTCGAGTTTCGCACATTTTCTAGAATTTTTCTCAAAGAATGGTATAGTTGAGATGGCTCGCTTTTCAGAAAGAGACCTCGAAGATTTGAATGTTGCAAGGTGATGGCCATAGCCAGCTTGTTGAGCTTTGCCCCTTTGACCGCAATGTAGTCATGCTGGAGTCATGCCATGCTGTCGAAAGCAAGTTATGGATGCCATGCTTGTAGGAACATTTCGGGACATTTGTGAGATGGGAAGGCCGCCACGATAGCGGCTTGTACTTAGTTCTGTCATGCATAGTCTAAGAGCCCACCACATCATTACCTCAGGCGGAAATATTTCCCGCACCATTATATATTTCTCGATATTTCTCATCTTTCCGGATTCAAGTGAGCCTCAAACGGCTTCCTAGGCGAAAAGCTCGATGGCCCAGCGGTGCTGTTGAAGGGACCCGAGGAGTGATGAGTTGATTTTCAAGCTGTTGTTGAAATGCCCATTGGATTTTCAACATGTCAACTGGAATAGCTGGTGAGAATGGCCCATTCGGGTTAAAGATTTGATTAAATTGGCAGGATTTGATAGCAGATGCCTCTGGCAGGGTAGAGTGCTGCTCAGTGCAAGGCACCCCAAGACGGAGTGGAGGTGGGCTGCACTTTGAGTCACGGTGGGCACAATATGTCAGAGATCTTCGTTGATCCACCAACATTGGGCCAGCAGAAGGCTGACCAAAAAATGCTTTGCTTCTCTTAGTAGATGATGCTATATATATATATCGATTGCTTGAAACCAATTTGAAACCCTTGATACGCGCAAGATATGATATTTGATATTTGGCACCTTTTGCGGATGTTTTAGATATCTAGATCCAATTTATGAGACGTCAGGCTATGGAGATGTGCTAGCTGGGACTCTTGGAACCCTGCTGGCATGGTCGAAGAACAAGGTCGTGGAAGGCCGGAGGTTTTTACTTCAGGATACTTCAGGTAAGCCATGGCCAATCCAGCTTAGAGATAGACCGAGATGCCTTTAACTTTGGATCATGCACCTGTCTGAGAAAACACAATTTCCCAAAGTCTTCCATTTGGTGTTCTATTCGGTGCTTCCACCCCGTTCGTCAAAAGGATGTCAAGCTGAGTTTTTGTCTCAAGGTGATTTGCCCCTAGCGCTTGCCGGCTGTGCTGCCTGTGAACTCGTCCGCTCGAGCTGCCGAGAAGCCTTTGCCAAGAAGGCAAGGGCGATGACTGCGCCGGACGTACTTGATGCTTGGCATTTGAGTCTGGTGATTGAGTGCTGGTTGATGGCATTGAACAGAGGGTAGACAAAGAAAGTATGAATCACTGAAGTTGATTGTCTTGTATGATAGAATTCCTTCTTGTTGTGCTAAAGGCGTGATGACGTACATGGCGCGCGTGTTTGCTTGTTCTGTTCGCTCGTGGTTGGGTCATGTTAGGTCCTTGGCTTGCCATTCCTGTCTAAGGACGAGATTGGACCAGTCTTCGAAAGGCTTTGCCCAGCTGTCAGCTTTTGATTGCCTCCCAGTCAGCCACAAAGCATCAAAATAGTTCTTGCCGTCAAAAACGAGCAGCCATGGACTACATGGGAGAAAAGATGAGATAAGTGCGGAAGCATTTTGGACCGTTCCGGTCAGTACATTCAGTAGAACCGGGCTAGAGAAAGAGAGAGAGAGAGAGAGAGAGAGTGCCCGCATGCAAATATGGTTTCTTTGTTGGTGGATTTTGGATCTTTTGGCCCATTTCTGTCGCCATGTTGTGATGAAAGCTTTTTGGAAGCTGTAGGCCCCCCGAGGTCATGGGCGAATAAGGATTTTCCACAGCAAATTCAAAAGCACGAGGGAATGAAAACCATGGAGACAAAGAGAAGGCACAGGGTTTTCCCACAAGTAAATTTGATGGACATCCTGACTCCAGCCTTTTGGCAGTCATTAGATGGTCTTTATTGGATGTCCTTCCTGTATGTACCTTTGCAGCCTTTGCATATATTTCTAAGATTGTTGGCCTTTTTGCACTGGCTCTTTTCAGAGGTTGCCCAGTCAGAGTCTAGCAAAACGACATTGGTAGATTGTACACAAAACGTGTTTTGCCAACCATCGCAATGGACGAGCGGCGTACCTGTGGCATTTGCGATACCCCACTCAATCCTCTAAGATGGGCACAGGCCAGGAAAGCCAACAGAAAAGCAGCTTGACACATTTGGATGTTTTGTCATGACCCCCCCTTGTCAAAGACCGCTCTGGCCGCAACTCATCCCATCATCCCACTTGAACCGGAGGCTATAGTTCCTGAATGTCAACATGGACACCACCTGATGCTTTGTCTGTGCATCACAGCGAATGCCATGATCGCCGATTCAACCCCCATGACCTATCATCCAACCTTAAAGAAAAAACCCCTATCATCAACAAATCTACGACCACTAAGGAACTGCATGCTTGAGAAGGCCCGGGCCAATGAGACTTCGAAATTTGATTGTGCCAAGTGCGAAGAGCTCCTTGGCATCACGAGGTCATGGAATCGTCGACGATTGGCCCATGATTGGCACAGCTAAGGTTCAGATCTTCTCCCACTGATGGCTTGCGGCTTCTGCTTGAGGAGTGCAGCGAGGAATTATACAAACGAGATCCGACTGATATAGAGCTGCTGGTCAAGCAAAAAGATAAAAAGATGTTGCACACCAACAACTCTAGCATGGTACATTTCTTGCTGTCAACCTGCAACTCTCACCCCAGTATGGTCCCACATTCCACATTTCGAAGCTAAGGTTCAGCCGTGCGCAAGAGATAAAGATTGGCCGGGAAATGTTGCCGATGTATACTGTGCCCCGCTGCATCCTTTCCATGCGAGGTGGGATCGACCACAGAAGGTATGACTCATAGATGTTTAGGGATGAGCAGCTGCCAGGCCTGCGATGCCTGGAATTCACTGGGCATCCAGTCGAACAACTGCCACCTGAAATTGGCTTGCTCACATCTATGACGAGGTGTCTGGTGTGACACATGACATTGCCAACTTGCGGATTGAAGGACGGTGGTTCATATGTTATGTAGAATTCTATCTATGTACATTCAGTAATGTAATCTTATCTATCTATCTATCTATCTACCTATCTATTCTGCTAGGAACTGGAAAAAGCTCAGCCATCTCAGCTGTGACAGGCTGGTTGTGGTGTCCTCTAACCTCACAGAGCTGCCGCAGGAGCTGTGTCAGCTTCGCAAGTTGCAACAGCTTCTTGGTAGCGAAGCGAACCATTTGAGCAGCGGTTGGGATTTTTCAACAACGCCATCTTGCTGTGTCCACCCCGAAATAAGATGTCCCAACCTGGATGTCTGGATGTTGTTTCTCGTTAAATGTTTTGTTTCCAACTTGGAAGGTTGGTTATCAGCTGCTGTCCGATTCGGCAGCTTCCAGAAGATCTTTGCTTCTTGACATGGAAGTTGTGCTTTACACCCAGCTTTTTTGCAGTGCCCAAGTGCCCTCCACAATCCAGAAGAATTCCATGTTGCTTGGTCCATTCATGTGTTGTGTGGCTTGTTTCAATCCAGGCAATTTGATACACCTGTGGGACTTCTACTTTGATGGCAACCAGCTGGTGAAAATGCCTGAGAAATTTCCACCTCTCCTCAATGGGATCAAGGACCGGCCCTCAGGGCACAGTTGAACTGGACATACAATAAAGCCTTCGCCTGAAATGAATCCAAGAAAGATCGAAGAAAAGATTTTGGAGGTGTGGAGATCATTAGATCATATTTCTGCAGATTATTCTATAATAGTATATAGATCATAGTACTGCAGACTATTTATATAATCATTTTGGATCAATTGCTTCGATTCTTACTAATGCTGATGCTCAGACGTTCTCAGTCCTTTGTCACATTTTTTGCTCTCTGTGGCTTTGTAGAATTGCTAAGGTCTCTGGCAACTTGCTGAAAGAGCTGCCTGACTGTGTAGGTCGATGTGAGGATGTGAAATCAGTACGGGCCTATGCCAATCAGCTCTCCTCACTCCCAGAACCTTGGCATTTTGAAGCTGGCCAACGATGCAGCGATGCACTGAAGATTTGACCTGAACTCAGGAGAGCATTTGTAACCTCTCCCAAGCGACGGAGATGTCACTGCAGGGTAATCGCTTGGAACGCCTTCCTTCAGCCCTCGGATCATTGCAGCCTCCTGGCTGCAATTTCTTGTTGTACATAAAATGCAATAATCCTGACGTGACGCGAACGAAATGCAGAGCATACCCAGCACTTACCATTCCTGCAAAAAGGGCCTCCCAGTCGAAAGGTGAAGGGACCACCACCCAAGGCAGCTGCAATACCTCTCACTTCATGACAACAATCTACGAGCACTGCCCCCTTCGATGTTGCAGTTGTTGCTTGGCTGAAAGACTCCACGTGTCCACTGAGTGCACATGCAGCTTGGCTCTTTGAGCAGCAGTGCAATGACATCCGCCAGGCAAGAACTCCAGTGGCTATATTTGTACAATAATCAGCTACAGGATTTGCCCAAAGGGCTTGCAAGGCAGGGAGCTGCAGATAGATTTCTAGGACGTTGGAATTACTAAAGCCATCCAAAATCCACCTTTGCTCAATTTGTCATTGGAGCCAGAAAAAATATGACAGCCACTTCTAACTAACTTCCAACGGGTCAACAGATGCTTCAAAGATCCCTTCCTTCCCTTTTTTTGACGATTCCTTTTGTCCACTGAATGTTCGAAGGCTTAGACGTTTGGAGCGTCTCCTGGTGGAAGCGAACCCTTTGTCTCAGGCAGATCAACAGTGGTGTCATGTGGCATCCGGGAAGGAAGAGGGTCGCAGCCGTCCATCTGAGGCGACATTGGCCGACTTAGCTGCAGCACCAGGAGAGCAGCTGCGACTGATGGGATTGGATGCAGCACAGGCTTCCAGGCATCCTGCACCTCCATGGGTGTGGATGCCTAGTGAAGCTCCCTTCAAGTCTGGTAGTTTGATTCAGCTCATTAGATCAATCCCAGCTTCATTGCTCTTTCTCAGGCCTCCGTTGGATGGATGATCCCATGGGGAAAGTACCTGGGATGCATTTTTTGATTTCAACCCCGGCAGTGGCAGTTCAGACATTTGCAAAGTTGTCATCTGGCTTTAAAGTCCAACTGAACTTGATTTGCCAGGCTATATGCCAAGCTTCAACCAGCTTCGCAGCTTAAGCGGCGATCAGGTTCCGACCGAGAGTCAGACAATCATGATCGATCATGATGTCCTGGGAGTCCTTGTTTCATGCCCAATGCACCAGGAGTTGAACCAGTGCAAGGTGCCCAACCTGCACAGCACAATGATGTGCTAGTTGTAGCATTTGCAGCCAGCCAAGCTGAGCCGGAGTGGCTGGGGGTGCCTTTGCCCAGTTGGTTATATTGAACTTAGGCCGAAGACATATTTGAAGAACTTTCGCAATGTCCAGCGCAATTCGAGTGGGCGTCAGGTTTTGCGATAGAAATGTGAATTTGGGTTCCGATCCGGGTAATTTCTTGTGAGTTGTATTGTGCAGAGGTAGTCTTCGGGCCAAATTCGGGCTAACTTGTGAATGTGAAGCTAGCTCACCACTTGACATGCTCAATTGAGCCAGCCAAGGTGCTCAGCCAGGTCTATGCAGGTCAGATTTCCATAGCTGAAGCAGAAGCTCAGGTGTCCATGGAAAGCTTGGGAACGTTTTCTTCTTTGCACCGAACCTCGGACTTTGATTTGCGGTATGTAACTTCAGCTCAGATGTGCTTGTTTTGCGGCACATTTCTCATACGACGTGCTTCGATGTGCTTGGCCATTGCAAGGTAAGTTGCACGGTAAGAAACGTGGGAATGACAATGGTGGAGAAGATGACTATTTGGCCTCCACCGCCTGGCTGTTGGCTCCACCCCACAACTCCGGGTACGCCAAGGGCGAGGGTAGAAACGATGGGAGGACAGGGGGTGTCAAGTAGAACTCATCAGATGTGGACCAGGTCGAATTCTCGTGAAGCATTGGCATCCAAATTTGTCTCAGATGGCAACTATGGAAGGTTATGGTCAGACCATTGTTTGCCAGGCACAACGGAGAAGTCCTGAGCGACTTTGATGTGCTGTCCCTTGTGGACACTGCTGCCCAATGGTATGCAGATGCGACGGAGAGGGAGCAACTTCAGCTCGAGAACAAGCTTCGAGAGCTGCTCAGAAGCAGGTGTACGTGGCAGGGCCACAAGACCAAAATACTTTCGGAGTTTTTTATCGAAGGTCATGGACCATGCATGACACGCCAATGCAAATGCTGAGGTTTGTCAAAGGGTATCGGCGAGTTGTATTTCTTGGCGTGTCTCTTGGCTTGATGGTTTCCCTCAGCTTGTCTCCAGGTCAGGCCAGCATGATTCAGCAGTGAAGGAGCCATCACTCCGATTGCCTTATACTCAGGTCAATGGGTGGCTTCGCAGCCCTGTCAAACTCGCATTTAGCCAGCTCTGTCATGGTTTTTGGTCCTCAAACTGACCTTTGGCCTGCAAAAGTGTTGGCTTCAGCCACTGGCTTCTGAAAGTTGCGCGATTTGATGGTTGCCTTATACCATCATTATACAACCACTGGCCAAGGATTTGACAATCAGCCACCTTCGACCTGGCTTTGATCCAGATCACCTTTCAAGGACTCATAGACCTTGGAGTTGGAGGTTTGCTGGTGATTTCAATGGCTTCCTTGGGAGGATGACTGAGAACATGCGGAAGAATGTCCGCCAAGCAGTTGGGTCTGGTGTCCAGTTCCAATATCATGTTGGCATCGAAGAACATTTGGCCTATGCAAGGAGGCAGGCATGGGTTGTTTCAAGCAACGTAGTCCTTGGCTCGCTGAGTGATAGGCTACCACTTCCACGAAGCTGCATCTTCATCCACCCCATTGAAGGCGGCTGAGAAAGGGCTGAGGAAAGTGGTTCAAGTGGGCTTTTTTTGGCTACTGTAAGGGTTCTTCTGATTCCAGCTTCATAGGCTAATGGCGTATTCATACGCGTGTTCTTTGCACAGAAGCTGATGAAATTGTCTTGGTACTAAGCACTTGGCTTACCATTTTTCGGCTCCACAGCTGGCTAATTTTTGTTTGAGTGAAGGGCAACCACGGGTTTTGTGCCACCATGATTGTTGTCCTGGGCCTCCTTTGCCTTGCTCCAGCGGCAGCGTTGAATCGCAGCTTGAGCTCGGCGGCTTATCCAGTGAAGGTACAGGACAACCTCCTCTATGATGCGCAGGGGCAACGTTTCTTTGCCAAAGGGGTGGCTTACAACCCACGCAATGGCAACTATGGACAAGTATTGGGAGCACATGATCCTGCCTGCATCCCAGGCACACCCAAATTTCCACAGTTGAAATACTATGCAGATCCTGCAGCAGATGAGATGGAGGAACAGTTCAAGATGTATTTGCCGTTGATTGCTGATCTTGGTGCCAACGTAGTGAGGCTCTACAACATTGATCCCGAAAAATCACATGAAAAGTTCATGCGCCAGGCTGCATCTCTGGGCTTGAGTGTAATGGTTCCTCTCACCCGGGGTGACTGGGGCTTCTTGCCAGCCTTGCCCAGCCCCAAATGCTACTACGAGGATCTGCCAGATTATGGGCATGTGGGCTTAAATTTGCTTACCTCCTCCAAGCTCATAGTCGATCAATTTAGCAAGTATGACAACACATTGATGTTTGTGGTTGCCAATGAGATAGATCATCTTGACAAGGAAGGTTTCGCAGCCTACCCTTGTGTCAAAGCACTCACACGTGACATCCATCGTTACCAGCGTGAGAAAGGATACAGAAAGGTCCCTTTGATCTACTCCAACAAGGACCAGGGTGGCAGCGACCGCCTTAACATTGCCAAGTACCTCACCTGTGAGCTTGAGAGCCCTGATGATGTGGTAGATGCTTTTGGCCTGAATGTCTATTCTTGGTGCGATCCTGAGTACTACAGCCCACAGGGAGTTGCTGATTTTAAGTACTCACCCTATGAAAACATCATCAAGGAATTTGAATCGTTGCCAAAGCCCTTCCTTTTTACAGAGTTCGGCTGCAACACGGGAGCATTCAAGACGCAGTGTCCAGACTACAAGGGTGGCAGAAGTTGGGTACAGGTAGGTGCCATGTTTGACAAGATGGGGGATTTTGTCAGTGGTGCTGTTGCTTTTGAATTCTCCATGGAGAATAATGAGTATGGCCTGGTGATCACTCCAGGCTTCTTGCAGGGTCAGGATAGCTTGAAGATCACCGACAATTACTATGCGCTGAAAAAGGAGTTCACCAGCCACGAAGTGAACCAAGCGCAAAAGGCGCGGAAACTCCCTTTATCGCAGTGCATCAGCAAGGGGAAAGCAGATGCCTTGCAAAGCCGCAACCATATACGGGAAGTGTCTGATTGGAGCAAGCTCCCTCCAACACCAAAGGAGCCTGAGACGACCATGTTCCCTTGAGGCCATCGACCGCGCATGGTCAGCCTGAGAACTCTTGTTGCAGCTGGAACCGGAAAGAGGAGCTGCGAATTCGCTCCCGTTTTTGGAAGGCCATGTGCCAACAAGATGGCACGTCGGCTCTGATGCATTGTGTTTATGGACAGGTCATACATGGCTCCACACCACTGCAGAGAGCTAATGGCTGAACTTAGAAGGGTTAGAATGGAAACTGAATCACATAATATGAGATATTATATTACAAATATATATATATATATATTTACGCACACACACGCACCTCCATATATAGTCAGGCATTTTGCTAACAAGCTTTTTGTTTTGGTGTGGGTTCATGTGCTGGACACTCGGTGGGGGTTTCTGGACGTATCGGTTGCAAAGTACCGAGCATGTTTGTGGATGCCCATCGCTGGCATTGACAGAAGATCAGTGCAAACCCAAGCCATCGATGCTGTGGCCCTGACTCATCAACTCCTGATGAATCCCTGCAAGATTTCCAAAGTAGTCCTAGATTGAATTTCGAAAGTTCACAATTTTATGGTCAATGTCAGGAACTCTTATAATGATGATTTGTGGAGGCTTCCTCTCCCAGGGATCTAACCTTGCAGGTTGTGTCCATAGTCGTGGCTTGGGAGCTATCTGCACTTGGTGATAGCTTGCCCAACCTTCATCGGACGGCCGTCATAAATGCCATTGACGCACTCAGTTTTCGGTTGAAACCCCCCTGTAGGGGTGGGCCGTGGTTGTTGGGAACTTGAATCCGTGGGTGATCGTGAAGTCACCAGAGGCCTTTGCACCATTTCCGAGGCAGGCTGGTGATATGGGCTGTTTTCCTGTTTCCCATCCGTTTTTCAGGCCGCATCGCTCGACTCCTTGAACGAGTGGGTATCCTATGGCCATTGCTAGTGAGGAGTATTGTGTTACCGCTGAAATTCATCACGATTTGTGTTTGATGCTGGTGATGGGAGAAAGAATCAAAGTAGCAGTTAGTTGATTGGCTTGCACGATTCGCAGTCTGTGACCCATGTTGTTGGACACTGGAGTCCGTAGATTGTGACAATGAAAAGTTTTGAGTCGCCCGTCTTTGTCTTGGTGACATGTCGTGAGTCGTGATTGGTGGTCAACAGCCATTGTAACTTGCGTGGCTTGTGCACCAACCTGCAGCCAGGACGGTGGCACGAGAGCAAAAGATAGCCCGAGGAGACCTTGCTTGGTTTGATACTGCCATTGCCACGCTTTTGGTAACCTTGGACACAACGTATTTGATGAATGCATTTGTGAGCTCAGCTGCTGATTCCTGTAGGAGAAGCAATGAGCCTGCCAAAGGCCAGGTTTCAAGCTTTCACATCTTTCGCAAACTGAGTTGTGGAGGTTTTGTCGGACATGAGTATCTACAATCTACACTCAGTAAGATGTCCTGCAGATTATATTCCAGCCCATGAGGTATTAATGGCATGGGTATCATGATACCCCTGATGCCCAAATAGTTGCATAGCTACCAAGACCGACAGTGCATCAATGCACAGTGCCATTGTTCACAACAGGTCACTGCACCCGAAGGTGACTATGCCTGGGACTTGCAGGACACCGAGGACTCCGGACCTGGCGGAATTTTTCTTCAGACCAACAGACCAACATGTCAGCTAGCAGCCAACCATGTGGACCTCAAGGTGGTTACAATTGTATGATATTATATTTCTGAGCCCAACAAATTCACGTTTCTGATTATGTAAATATATTATTCTATTACCCATTTCCAATAGCTTGTTGCATCAGGAGAACCTAGTTCTGGGAATGTGGGGTCATGGCGGAAAGCTCGCCACCTGCACCTTGGCACAGCCAGAAGTTGCCTCCGGTTGGTCAAGTTCTTCCAACTGTCTTATCTTTCTGTTGGCTGGACGCAAGTTCGAAGTTTCAAGTTCTGAGTTTAGATCGAGTTCTTCAGGGTTCATAGGTTTTTGACGTAGAATCACGGGGTCAAACTCAGACAAAGAGAGAAAGCCTGTCCAGTGCTGTCACTGCAATGCAGGTCTGATTTCGGCCAAGCAGCTGTGTCGCTTGTGCAGCTTTCCACCACGGCCAAACGATTGGTTTTGCGCCGCATGTTACTTGAATCAGCAGACTCGGGAATGATGTTCTGCATACATCCACGTGCGATCATGTTTAAACCTCTCCATCTCGCACCCGATCCAAAATGAGGCTTGGCACACAATGTCTCAAAGGCCGGGGTGCACTGATCACTCAATACCCAAATTACCTTTGAGAATTTCAAAAAAACTGAAAGAGTTCTAGGTTGTAGGAGAAGCTGACAGAGATTGAGTTATCCGTGTTTTATGAAACACGGACTTTTGCCACACTATGGCTGCTCCCTTATGAAAGTTGGTTGGGATTGAGTATACATCAACGCACAGTCTTGACATTTTGATCACTTTTGAATCTGAAGATAGTTGCTTTCCCGACCCAGCTGTACCCACAACTTGTCGGAGGCCAATCGATGCCGCAAATGTGGCGACCAATCCTTCGCTGGAGTCGTTGCACAAAGCTGGCGGGCGAGCAATGGCAAGGGCCAAGATCGCCCGGCAATCCGTACCATGGCTCGGGTTTGGAGTGTAGAGCAAATCTGGCTCTGTACACCATGTGGGATTGACGTAGCTGATGATTCTCCTGCAAATCCTGGAAACACTGCAGGGATGAAAGCGATGCTGTTGTCTTGTCAGATGTTGCACAGAATTCCAAGGCCGTGAAGGTCATCAAAGTGGACTATCCGGAGCATTGATGAGAGTGCGGCACAGGCTTTGTTCAGAAAACTTGTTGTCATGAATCTCCTAAAGACTGGCTAGAATTGCAAATTGCACCTCATACTACTCCTGACACGTGCAGGCTAGCCTCATGGTTGCCGTGGAGGTTTGCAGTTGTTGCTATCCTGACCTTATTTTTTGCTCAGCTTCTTTGCAGCAACTTGAATAACTTGAAGATTTGAGATTCTGCCAGGAATGCCTGGGTTCATGGGAGCTTGTATTGAAATGATCCTGAATCCTCATTGTAATCAAGAAGTGTTTGTTTTCCTTGTTCTGAGGTTTCTTCGGCGTAGGAGCAGAGCATTGAAATTTTGAGGCTTGCCAGGCAACCTGCATATGTGGAGGATGAGACCGCTGCAGGGTCAGTGGAGAAATAAGAAGGAAAAAAGAACAGGAAAAAAGAACTGGTTTCCTGCTCAGCAAAATGGCCAAGTTTCACCTCGCTGTGGTGATATTCTTGGTGCGCAATGATCTGATTGGCGTTAGGGCTCTGTGAATTTTAGCACGGATGGGCGTTCAATACTCAAGATACCAAGCCCCATTTGCAGCTCATGTTTGTCGCAAGGTGCTGACAGTTTAAGGGACACATGTGAAGTAAGTATGCTTTGCTCGAGGTATTTTTGTTTTTGTACGTAACTCTAAGATGCTCGGCGGAACCATGGCTGCACGGTAGTAGGTTTGCATCATGCAAAAGGTCAGTGTCGTGAAAGCTCTGACCTATTCCAAAAAGTAGGATCGATATTAATAGTTTTGCTTCGGCTGGGGGCCCAACCCAATGGCTGTGCGCTGTTTTCTGATCGTTTCGACCTAAAGCAGTGTCTCCTTGAAGGGAATGATGTGTAAGCTCCTTTGCTTCCAGCCAAAAACGGACCACCGGCTCGAACATCTTTGCCGTCGCTGCACCACCAACTTTGCATCGATTGAAAAGGCTGCAGTTGCCCACGGGTTCCAAAGAAGCTGTTTCCGTGGCCTTGGCGCCCCCACAGTGTACATGACTTGCCGGAGTTATGAAAGAGCACCTAAGGTACCTGCGGGAAGGCCGATGAGGAAGTCTCCATTGATCATTTCGTCGACACCCAGTGGCAACTTTATTGGAGCATCCTGTGAGGTCAGGTGATGGTGACCAATGAATTTTGATGTCTTGTGATCCAAGGAATGGGTTGCAGATGCAGGGCAGGCTGGGTGAATCTTGTACTGATTTCCGTACAATCTGTATTGGAGACAAGCACTGCGTGAATCGAGAGTCATGGAGGAAAGGTCAGCAGGAGAGAATAATCATCATCCATTTCGGATTACATACGTACATTACATATTCGCTCTCTTCATCGCATGGCTGTGCTGTGTGCAAGGTTAAGGTATGTTAAGGTAATATAAGATAACGGTGATCCAAATATTCTGACCGTCTTTGCAAGGAAAAAGCATGCCAACCTGTTGACTCTTGACATGTTCTGCCTTGCACTTGGCACAGAGCTGAGCCAGGATGACGATGCTCCTTTGCCATGTGAAGGCTCTGAAGATTTTAGCATTTTGTGCCACTGGAAGACGTGCAGAATTCTGCGATTTGTCCCAACTACTGATTTCCTGCGCTCTTGCAGCTGTTCAGTTGGTCAGGATGACTCTGAGGATGAGGACCGGCCGGACCGGCCCCTAAAATAGAGCGATGTTGGAAATGATGGTGAAGGGGTCACGGAATGTGATCATTATCCTTGCACTGCCTGTCTACATCTAGTCTGAGCAGCCTCTCAGATTCGCGCATCTTTTTCCTGAATGCCAGGACAAAATCAGCCGCCCAACTCTGCTGAAGGCACTCTGGTAGGGTTGGAGAGCCATTCAGCTCCGTATGAATGCCTTGTGTTCAGCCAACAAAGAGTTATGCACCAGCAAGTTGAAAGGCACTGCAGCCATTTCAGCCATCAAGGATTGTCAAGGAATCAAATCCGTCAAAGAAGTTGAAGACTTTCTAAAGAAAGAGATCAGGCGAGCTTCCAGTCAATTCGGTAGGCAGGCACATGAATTCTAATATTCTAATACTGATGACAGACAAGGGATGCATTCTTCAGCTCCGCTCACGGTGTTGTCAGACAAACATGGCATGTCTAAATGATGCCATGGCAGTAGCTGTGACCTTTGATGCGGAACGACCGCAACTGGGGAAGTTTTTGCGTGCATCCCAAGCCTTTGAGCCGGGGGTGCCTTAGAAAAATCATATGGTTTCATAGCAATTCCTGTCGGTCTAGAGAAGTATACCTGTGATGAATGAAATAGCTCAAAAGGACAATAGGATTTTGAGTCACCAAAATCAAAGCGTCAAATTGTCAAAGTGGCATATATCCAGATGAGGATCTGGTTCTGCGGGAGGAGCCCTTGCTGCGGCTCCGGCGTTGGCCACAGGATGCTCTATCGGCTGCACCACGCCTCAGAGAGGCCAGCCAGTTTTCACTTATGATTCGGCAATGTCAGGCAAAAGTCATGGACCATAGAAGTGTCCCCCTTTCCTATCCATACCATGGGATGTGCTTATGATTCCAGATACGAGCGGCTGGGGCATTATAGATATTGAATCTAGCAGCATCCTCTGAGGCAGAGCTCTTCATCCCAGAAGGTGACAGTGCAGCAGTGGCACGCTTGCGGCGAGCAACTGCCACAGAGGTGCTTTTCATACTTTTTTTTGTGATTGTCGTTTCAGTCATCGTAAATGCTATGGCATATAGCTTTCATGATGTGCTGAAAACGTCTCCAGGCAGATCCTGAAACTGCGCTGTATGTTCGCAGCGTCATTCATTTCAATTCGTTTGGTGCTGGACCTTCGGGGCGTGACCAGGCAGAGAAAACTCTGGTTTTTGTTTTTTCCTTGTTGCCTGGAATCTTCAAGCCAAAATTTGTGATCATTTCTGCATATACAGTAATGGTTTTGTATGATGTTTGGGGTCCATTTTGTGTTGTGAAATTTTGCAGGTGGTTTTCCCAACATTCGCAAGAGCCAACCACTCTTGTTTGCCTAATTGCACCTTGGTTGATGGACAAAGCACGTTGTCTGGCTTAGTGGTTGCTTTTTTTTTGCAGGTGTTTCGCAGCTGCGAGCTTGTTTGTTCACATTTAATCATTTGATACTGCAGAAAGTCTGATGTAAGTTTGGAAGGTTTGGTCGATGGTGATGCTGGTACACTGCGTGCTGTGCGTCCCATAAGCCCGGGTGAGGCATCTTGCATTCTCAGAGAGAAGTCGTTGAGGCTGTCTTCGCATGTTTCTGTTCTGAATCTGCTGGCCGAAGGAAGTCACTGTCTCCTACTTGGATGATGCAGGGTTACTCATGGACATTTCCTCTCGGCAGAAGGAGCTTCATCACACACGTTTGTTGGCTTTCTTGTAAGCGTGTTCATAAGTATTGCGGCTTACACCCTGTAGCCGTCGCGGAATAGTGCCGATAGTCTTTGCACAGGAGTTGCAGGAGCGCTACGAATTTAGGCAAATGCTGCCCGTGAACCGGGGTCTTGGATAGGCGAAACTTAGTAGGGTCCATTATCTAATGGAAGTACTGTGCGGACATGGTATTACACTGTCTATGAAAATTTGCACGTCCTTGCAAGTCTCAAGAATATGGCGCAAAAAGAGCAAGCACCAAGGGATGGAACTGTTTTTTCTCCAGGTGTCAATGCCAGCGCTGCACCTCTGTAGATGACACTCGGCGATTTAGCTGCCTTTGTGGAGGCTGACCGGGCTGATGTGAAGGAAACCTTTGGTGCCCTGCTTTGATTCTCCATTTGCTGAGATTGTCACAAAAGCTTCACCCAAACGACAGCAACGAGACTGCAAATTTTTTGCCCGTGAATTAGCTGTGAGAGGTTCACACACGTTTACGTTTGTTATGCTGTTTTTGTTTTTGGGGTGGATATGTTGGTTGATGGGGTGGGTGGTCATAGGGGTCGATTAGGGGTACTAGGTGATGTTGGCCGACGATGATACGCATTGACACAGCAGATTCGTGCATGGCAGGGGATCGCTTGCCGCTGGATGGATCACATCTTCGTTGTTTGCGTTGCACGGAGATCATGGAGGCGACTGAGTTGATGGAGGCTGAAGAGTTACTTTGGCAGCATTCGGAATCATTAGGATGATTGAACATATCGGGGATGGATGGGTTTGAAAAAGTTTCAGGGTTGCCCATTTGGTTGGGAATTTGTTGGAATTTCTCGATGCGACTGTAGCTAAGCGGCCAGGATGTTGCATTGGATGGTTGCCTTTTTGAGCTATGTTCTTGGTTTTTGTGGTTTGTTCTTCTGCCTTGCCATTTTTTGCAAGGGGGATCTTTAAGGGTATATTTTTGCTAAGGTTTCATCCTAGCGATATACACTGTTTTGCATTTTCCTTATCATCTTATAACTTCTCTTCTCATGAGTCATTGTAGTTTCCAATTTATATTTCTTCATTTCTTCCCTTCTGACCCTATGTTTCCATTTTGCACCTGCTGGACTGCACGCACAAGATTCCAAGGAAAGCAGCGAAATCGTTGCAAGCTGCGAGATCTGGTGATTTGGAAGAAGAAGATGAAGGTCATGAGCTAATGAAATGCCATCGGTTTCTTGGGTGAACACATCTTAGGCAAGTCTTTGGCTTAAACTATATCAGAATCAAAATCTATATTGCCGATGTGAATTTACCATATACAGATCTTGAATTCAGTTTCTTATCCCGGCCCACATCCCTTTTGTGTTGAATAAGAAAAGCTCCGAAGAAAGATTCGCCATTTGTAGCATTCCAAGGTTCACCTCCAAGCATCCCCATCATCAGCTGACCTTTGCATTGGCCAATGAGTTTGCATTTCCAGATCCAGAGGCCAAAGGGTTGCAGCTACAGGTGTAGGAGTTTCTGTTTTTTTTTTAAGTGTCAGTTTTTGTAAGGAAAAATGTATTAGAGAAATAATGGCTGGATCTCCGATAGTTGCAAGGTATCCCATAAGGCGGTGCTGAACATTTTGGACTTGGTTTTGAACATGCCCTGCCAGTAGCTCGACAGCAAAGTTCGAAAGTCAAACGCAACGGTCGTGGAGTGGGGTGAGTACCTGATAGCACATCATCGGCTGAAGACTTGATTTTTAACATGATTTTTCTACAAGTGGTTCGAGGGATCGACATAAACTGACCACCATGGCTGATGTGTTGTTCCCTCTGCAGCTTTGATAGGTGCTAGGTGTCAGTCAGATGCAATCTCCGAAACTTGCCATGGCAACAGTGATGCGGCTGTTTCTGGTTGGTCTTTCCATTGCTTTGGCCGAAGATGTGCCCCTGCTTCGTGGGAGCAATCTGACGAAGCCCAGCAATTTGACCAAAGCAGCATCTAGTGATGCCGAAGATGTGACGCCAAGCAATTTGACCAAATCAGCAGCCAGTGGCCGCATCATTGGAAAAGATGTTCTCTATGACAAAATCATGGGATATTGGGTGCCTTTGTCAGCATTTGATACTCATTCAATCTCCTTCACAACGCTAAATGCATTGTTATCGACTTGTCGCTTACCCCCCCTCACTGGTTGTAAGACTGAGGTTGGACAACTGGTCGGCAACTTCATGGGGCTGCCATTTGAATTCCAGTACAACAACGAACCCATGCCCTTCGAACCAAAGACGTACTACGATTTGGGCAGTGCTCGCTCCGCCGGATTGCGAGTGAATACGGATGGCCGTGGACGAATTCCACAGCGCTTGAGTCAACTGCAAGGTGCGATATTCATGGATATTCAATAAACTTCTATATAAAACATTCCAGCAAAGAGATTCTTATTTCTTGGTGTTTCCTTTATGTTGTGCTTGATTTCAAGGTGCCTACACAGATGATGACACAGATATTGAGTTTGTGACCCTTCACGCCTTGGAGTATTTTGGTTTGGACTTGAACTATCAGCAAATTGCTAGCTCTTGGCGGAAGTATGTGCATACTCACGTCAACGGTGGTGATGCCCTGTGGTTTGCAAACAAGGTGGCACGGGAGAACATGAACCGTGGTCAACTCCCACCACAGACTGGATCACAATCGAGCAACCGTTGCTAGGTGACAACATGCTGTTTTTTTTTTTTGGTTGATAGTAACGACATCCTATGACCATAGCCCATGATCAACATTGATTTATGATGATGACTGTCTAATGGGTAAAAGAAAGTGAGGTTAGGTCAACAAAGAAGGATTCATTGAATCTTGATCTGGAATTGGATTGCCGACAGCACAGTAGCGCAAGGAGTTGTGGACATATAAGCAGGGTGGGCGTTGGCTGGGGGCGTGCAAAAATCCAGCTTGGATTTGCAGGTCAGGTTTTCCTCAGAATGGGCCCATCATAATGCCATAATTTCATTGCATGAGACTTGCACAAAACACCGCAAATACCAGCAACAACCGCATGTGATATGCTTGTTTTGAGTGGGTTATTTGACGCAACGTGGTAGCGGCCATGAAACACTCCAACTAGCGCAAACAATTTCCCCTTCGATTTTGCCAGAGCACCCCATCATTACAATCACCGCCAATGCTCGGCAAACATTTTGAGGGCCACTGCTGGCTCAAGCTTAAGTTTGGCTCCAGGCTGGTCAGTTATGTGGTGCAGTGTCTTACTGAGGGCATGTCAGCTGATGCAGTTACGCACGAGGCATTGGTGGAGTGCGGCATCTACTTCACATCATCTCCAGGCTACGCCGTGTACTCAGACGCAACAGCCGCGTCGGCTGAGACGGACCGAATCGAAGCTAGAGTGAACACAGTGACACGCTTGCAGTCATTTTGGGCAGCAGATGTGGATGACAGCGAGTTCTTCATGAAGCACCATGTGCAGGAGCAGTTTCTGGAACTTGTTGCCGCATTGAGCTCTGGAATAGGCGCCGGTGAACACTGGGTTGTCGCTTTTGGTGAGGGACCGTTTGGTGAGGCCGGTGGTCTGCTGCAGCAGGAAGTGGCAGGCGGTTTCGCAGCCAAGACGCATTGCTTGGCGGACTGCATTGGATATCTGTTGCAGCAAGCGCACCTTTACTACTATATTGGCGAAGAGATGTTTATAAGTAGATGCGCTAGCTCTTTGTCAGAGGATCCGCCGCGTCCCAAGGATTGGACGACATGGGCAGGCCTTACTGGGCAAGAAGTAGTCCAGCACGTCGTTTCTGAGACGGAAGGCCAGCGGCTCACCGTTGTGGTGCAGCCGAAGTCTCAGTCTTCCATGAAGTTGCGTCTGAAGGACGATTGCAAGTGCATACGACCCCGGCGGGCCACTACAATACTTCACGTTGACCTCTGTGGTGAGATTGCTATGGACGGATGGTCCGACCTATGCCGAAGGCTGCGCCGGAACGTTCCACTAATGGTGTTGCAGCACCTGGCGCAGCAACTGGATGAAGCTACTCGCGCCTCTGTAACAAGCAGCTTCTGGGCAAACTCACTCTACATTCTTCATCCTGGCCCTTCCACCGTGATCTGCCGGAGAGAAGTGCATCCATGGGTGGATGAGACAGCATCTGCTCTCATTGCACAGTTGCGCATGGCACATGGCAATGCGGAAGAAGCCCTGCACACCCCAGCTTGAAACCCACTTCCCCTGACTGGTTTCCACACTTCCACAACAAAAAAAAACACATTTTGAGTGCCACCTGGTGCTGCACACTTTTGGTGGGTTGCCCCACTGGTTTCCAGGACAGCAAGTAGTGACATTAAATTGATCTGCACCTCACATAAGTTTGACATCATCCCGCAACCTTGGACATGAACGAACAAGGAAACTCACCGCGAACTGCATGGTGAAATAGAACTGACACAAACAGGAACCTGTAACATAACATCAATGCATCGCCGCACGGATATCTAACATTCAAGTAAGCGCTTGTGACAAGCCGCTTGTGTATCACGAGCAAGTGCCCCTGGCAGGGGACATTAACTGAGGGCACCAGGCACCGGAGAAAGAGGGGAAAAAGATGAAAAAAGTGCAACTTTTCTTTCAAGTCAGGCTTCAGTGAAAATAGTGGAGCACAAGCTTGTGCGATACTTTCGTAAGAGTCAAGCTCACAAACATGAACGAGGTCTTTCATGAACCTGGTGCGCAGCTGACACAGACACTGAAAAACAATGAAAGAGTTGACATGTCTGACGTGACACAAACGTAAAAGCACGCATTGGGCTCTCACATCGTCCATATGGAATTTTAGAGTTTGCAATGGGGATTCGAGAAGGAATGGCGGAAAGGAACGAGGAAAAGCAACTGCGATGGCTGATCATGGCTGATCCACATTGTACCACAATGTACTGAGCAAGCCCACCCGGTTTGCACACCCGGTTATCCGACGTCACATGTCGTGTCTCCGTTGAAATTGTTTAAGCCTCACCCTGATATTTCCAGAGAATCAGAGTCACTG
This sequence comes from Breviolum minutum Mf 1.05b.01, assembly GCA_000507305.1. NCBI lineage: Eukaryota > Dinophyceae > Suessiales > Symbiodiniaceae > Breviolum > Breviolum minutum. Next base: position 80,832 of record DF241141.1, read on the forward strand.
AGGTTATTGGTGGACCATCGATCCTCAATTGGTGAACGAGTTGTGGAGTGCTGTGTATCCTGGTATGATCGATAAGGCGGTGGAGCGAGCAGAATGGGGTGCACGTATTACCAGCGACTCCTGGGGGACTCATCCCACACGATTCTATGCTGCGTTGTATTCTGGTGCCTTCTTCTCAACAGATGTGGATAAGTTGTATGCCATTGCCATGTCCAAGATTCCAGGAGATAGTCCATTTCGCCAGGGATTGCAGGATATTCGTACCTGGAAGAATGAGAGTCCCAAGGATTGGAAGCCAACCTGGCACAAGATCCGCAACAAGTATGCTAGGTATCCTAATGACTGTGGAGGCTTGGCACAGGAGCATTTTTACTATTCAAAAACAACGGTTGCCCAAAGGTCCCCAACAAAGTTAAGGTGAAACATGTCCTATAGCAGTTCAAATGAATTCTGTAAGCCGTTTTTGCTGGACAGCACAGTATGGGTCCCCGTTTTTGGTCGGATGGTCGTTATTATCGTTGTACATTGGCTGAACATGGCTGAACCATTCGCATCCCACAGGTTTCCCTTGGAACTGTGGTGTTTCTGCAATGATCAACGGGCTCATGGGTGGTATGTCTTTCCTCTACGGTGGTGGCGATTTCCGCCGCACAGTGGGAGTGGCTATTGCTGCTGGCTTCGATTGCGACAACCAAGCAGCCACATTGGCTGGTCTCATTGGTGTCATGCATGGTGCGAAGGCCATTCCCTATGATCTGACACACAAGTGCCCAAGATGGCAGTTATCAAAACATTTGGTCAGGTGTACCAGTTGATGTGGAATAACATGTGCTATCATTTTAAAATATTTTAAATGGGAAATTCTTGGTATGATTGGTATGCAATTTGCATGTTGGAATGTACAAGATGAACAGTAGCTTGCGGACATCAGACCTATTCCCACTTTGTTTATGCCAAGGATTGGTGGCAACAATTGGAGAGAGGCTTTCAACAACAAGTATGTCAATGAGCGAAGAAGGCCTTTGCCTGGCGTCATGAGCAACACAGAAATCGTTTCGAAGGCGTGGGACTTTCAGCTGCGGAGCGGGCTGGATGTGAATTTTGCTGGGTACACATATTTATGGCCCCATGGCCTAAAAGAAGAAACATGTTTCGAAAGTTTACATGCGGATGACAGGGTGACGGGATGAGGGCAGATGTTACTGGCAAAAATGTGAAGGCAGGATAACTAGAAAAGGTAAAAGCTTCTAAGAAATATATATATATTTGATATAATGATCATGAACGGTCATGATATGTCATGATAAAAATAGCTTTCAGCAGCCCCCCCGGATTTGCCGCCGCCGCAGATCATGCTTCTGACCCAGCGTGCCATCGTTCAGCAGGGTGGTCAGGACGCGCACATGGACACATACAATGACCACCCGACCCCTTGAGTTTCTTCATGTTGTGCTGACGTCGAGGAAAGATTATTAGTGAACGCATTCTAGATTCCAGATAGATTGAGATCCTAGGAAGCCAAACGACCTTGCGGAACTACTGTAGATGAACTACAAGTGATAGTTTCTTGTGAGTCATGGCCTTCGTGGCAGGTCGGGCCCTAGTATCGGACCTCTCTACCACATCCCACTGCAGCTAGGACTTTGGCAACACAATGCAGGTCCAAGTGTCATCCGGGCTGTAAGAGGTGGCTCGTTGTTGCATACAACAGGTGGTTGATGCTTGGTAAAGCTGCTCTACTGCTATACACCGAGTGATGCATCATGCCACTGTGTTTCTGCAACAAATTCGATGCATGCTACTGCCATGGAGCACCGTTTCTTTTGGCGGTTTTTTGAGCAACTCTACAGGGGTTGTGCTGCTGTACCGATGTTTTCATGCCATGCCACCTGCCCAAAGACAGCAGAAGCTCTGTTTTCTCGCCTCTTCTGATCCGTGCAGAAGAGATTTTGGGAGTCTTCCTGGGCAGTGGGGAGATATGGCTACTGGAAGGCAGCAAAAACTGGTGAATGCCTAGCACGTAGCGCAAATTTAATTTTTCCAGCAGTTTATATTTAATAGTTGCAAACCGACTCAACAGAACAAGAGATTCGTGAGTCATGAAATTGCCATAGCATGGCATGGCGACCAGTAGGATCTGAGGGATTCTGTGGGAGCCATACCCCCTTTGCATAGATTTCGCGCCGCTGTGGCATGTGGCAAAAAAAACGTCCGTAAAGGCATGTGTGTCACGTTTCGGCTTATTTGACAAACTCCACGTGACATTTTGCATGGAGCCTGAGGCTGGCCATCGAGACAGGCCGCGACCTGGCACAGCGCTTGAGACAGAGCGGGAAGTCCGAATTGGCCAGAGAGGCATTCTTGAAGGTGCGGACGAAGTCTGAAACATGTAAAACATGTAATACTGTAAAACCATTAAAAACCGCTGCAATTATGTAATTATCATATTGCCTATGTTGCCTTGTTGCCCTTGTTGCTGAAATCTTGTTCTCATGGTGTATCTGTCGTGAGCCTCAGTTAGTTCAGGCTGCATCGGTGACTATGCTTCTTGATGGCACCTCGGCGCAAAACATCAGCGTTTTGCAGTTTCTCGTTTGCCTGTGATTTCTGGACACGGTGAGTTCATGTCGGCGACTCTTTAAGGCAAGAACAGTGTGGATGAGGCGGCATTGGGGACTATAGCTATACTGCTATACTTTTTGCGTTCGAAACAGGGGTCCCAAAATGTGACAGGTGCTGAATGATTGGGGCGAGACAAGAACACGGCCCGTGGAGAGCTTAGAGGTGAAAATGGGAGATGTCATTTTTATTGAGTGGAATGATCCTCGCAATTTGCTGACAACTGATAGTCACATTTGCAGCTCTAGGGCAACTTGTTGTCAAGCTGGGCTTGTCAAGCTGGCATGCTTGTCCCCACAGCTTTTCCTTCACAGCTTTTTGTTGCTCCAACTTTGGGCTCGAGCTGCGTCTCAATGGCGCCTTGATTCATGCCGTCCGAAGCTGAGCTTCTCCTTTTGGGGTTCCATTGGTCCCAGAAAACTGGCTGACAACTATAATCAACGTCAAGTCTGAGCAGGTTTTTGTTAGGCATGCCTGCAGTGCTCCCCCCAAAAAAGGAACTCTTCGAAACGCCTGTAGATTTGAGATCTACTCAGACATACTCAGACCCCTTAGTCACCAACCTTGAAACAGTGTGACTCACAGGCCCCTGCGATGGCGGGGCTGTCTGCACGGGACTATGGTGGGGGACTCTCCACAGCAGGCCAAACGACACAATTGCCGATGAGCTTGGCATCTGCATCCCTGACTTTCAAGTCACTTTAGTCCGCTGAAAAGACCGATTTGAAATCCGATTTGATATCAACCTTTAGTCCGAGTCTTGCACTCGGCAGGCTGGGAGAAGCGTGCTAGTCAGGATGTTTCCTTGACTGCAGACGATGGCTTTGATGAGGTCCGCGCTGGCAACAAATCGGATCTCCCACAGCTGAAGAAGCTAAGTACTGGATTTGTTTGTAGTTGGATGTCTCTTTTGGTTATGACATGATATTCTGGTTTGCACTCTCATTAGTCAATGCCTGGTGGCAAAAAGTATATAGTACGGCAGGTGCGATGAACTTCATTGGTAATATATGGTAATAATGAATTCCTACTTGCCACAATGTTGACAACGGTGGAAAGGGTTCTTGAGGGGTTTTGGCAAAACCTGCGGGCCAACGATCAAGAGTACACCTACAGTGAAATCCGGGCTAGGCCATCTCCCATGTCCTGCCAGCTTCTGACCCATGGGTAGTTCTCCTTGCAGCACTGCAGCTGTCAATCCTTGTTCCTCTTTATTCATTGCAAGAACATGCAAGAACTATCTATAAAGACTCAACACTGTTCTAGTTTGGGCTTATCATTGTCATTCCTCCCTCCAGCCACTTTCAACTCTTTTGCTGGACGACACTCGGTTGTACAAGATGTGACTTGGTTTGTACTGAAAAGTGTGTAATTAACGGGCGTATTTGACTTATACATAGTTAGAATATGTGAAAAAGAGATATCAAGGATGCTTTCGTCTTATCCCCTTGATCGCAAACGACCAGACGGAGAAGAAGAACAAAATAACTATTAACTAATCAATGTATACTGTATCAATGTCCCATACTAAGACTCCATGCACCTATTCATATCCCGTGTAAATCCCTGCGCCCGCCCGCAAGTCATGGTGCAGGATGTGGCCCAAGCTGCAGGCATCACAGAGGAGGACAGGTCAAAGGGGTGTCTTGTTGATGACTGTTTTGATGTGACTTTACATCATATTTCAGACAGAAGTGTTGGAATTTCTGCTTGTCTCACAATGGTCCTGAGTCTTCAGGATCCAAACAAGGATTTCCTGGATCAGCGTGCAAAGGACAGGGCCTGACTGCGCCATGGATTTTGTGATGGCACCCTAAGCCTTGGATGGAGCCGGTCAGGAGGGCCGAGCCCGAGCCAAAGAATTGGCTGAATTTGCGAAGCTGCAGCAAAGCCAAAAGAAAGATGCAGCCAACAAGGCCACTGTCCTGGACGACTAGATGTGCTCATAGTATTAGGATGTTGGTTATCTGGAGAATTCAGGATATTTGAGATGTCAGAAGGTGCCAATACGGCCAAGTTGACTCAGGGGTTTAGTATGCAACAATTTTCTGTGTACATATATGTACATAACCTCTTCGCAGGAGTCAAAAATCCTTCATGCTTTTCGCAGATGGACTGCAAGTCTGCAGATCCCACACTTGGCCCAGGGCGGTTTGGCATCGCTTGTGGCGGAGCGCGCTTCAGCGAAAAACACGAAGAGAGTCTCTTGCCTTACATTATCTCAAAACATCACAGAAACTAAAAAAGCTGCCATCCGGTGCCAACAGAAACGGCCACTTCTATTCCTGTCCCCTTCAGGAACTCCCCAGCTTTTTGAAGGTTGGTGGATGCATGGCAGCATTTCAAAATCCAGGTCATCTCAATGGACTACTGACTTGTACAGTACAGGATTTCCACCTCAAAGATTCAGAGAAACATAGAGCTCTCCATCCGAGCAAGCGAAGCAGTCGGTTGTAGATGCTGATTGTGCTCTTTTTATTCTTGGCTTTCCGCCAACTTCCCTCAAGAAGTATATCGAATTTGTGTGATGTGAAACCATTTCCATTTTTGAGTATCTAAGGAGCCAAGGCCACAACGAAACTCGTCTGCATTTTTGCCCATCCAGTGGCCCTCAAGATGCTTTGGACAGATGGATGCCTTTTCGGCCAACGAAGGACGGAGCCCGAGACTAAACGCGCCAAGACCGAGGAGGTCCTGAAGGAGACGGTCGTTGTGGTGTTGTTTTTGATGAATTTTGGGTAAAGGTTGGGAGTGTCACGAAGACTTGGGGAATGCTATTTGTGGTGTGCATGTCGTTTGTATGTCAATTTTTTGATTTTTTGTTCATTCATGTAACGTTTGAATTTTAATTCTGATGAACATCTTTAAAGCTGTTCTTCCACAATTTATTTGAAATATTGATTGAGGCGACCAATGCTCTAGAGCTTCAGATATTGCAAGCTACAACAGTGATGGTTTCTGGAACTGAACTTGTGTAGAATGATACCTTATAAAGTATCACAGACACACACACACACAGCACACATGGCAATTGGAAGAAACATGGGTTTTTCTGCTGTGCAGAAGTATGTATGTGCATTGCGTGTCTTCCCCATTATCAGGGGTACCGTGTAGGGGTCAACCAGGAGTCAAAGCCTGAAGAATCTGGAGCAGGCATTGGAGGCATCGGCTGCGTTCCCGCATCGAAGCAACCCAAATCCAATGTCCATAAGCACATTCAACCAACATGTCTTGAAGCCATCCCTTCATAGATTCATGGATTTCCCTGGTGCATTTGTCCAGGCTTGGGTGGTTATGATTCTGACTCTGAGGAGGACTAAGGCTCCGTTTCGTCGAGCTGCCTCCTCGTGTTGGGAGGTTCCAGCGCCAGTCCTGTCGCTCCAGCGGTGAAGCGCCGGAATCGTTAACGAGCCACGCCAGCGTGCGAAAATTGGAGGGGCTCGGAGCGGATGCTATGAGAATGTGCGAACTACCTTGAACTCCATAGGTCCATGGTTAGGGGTCAGATATTGTCATTGTTTTGTTTTTTCATCATTTCCATTCCCTGGGTGGCACGGTGGCACTTCTGGGCTCATTGAGGCTACGGTGCCAAAACCTGTCAAGACAGGGGACATGGAGTCCTTAGCCCCGGAAGAGGAGATCATGGGTTTGAACTTCGAAGCCTCAAAGTATACACAGCCAACGAAGCCATTCAGTTTGCGTAAGTCATTCACTATAATTCGTTGCTAATTACATATCAGTTGCAGTGTGTGTCAGGAGACTACCTGGCTTCAAAGGCAGCGCAACTTGGCTGCAGAAATGAGGGTTCAGAAGCTACTGTTGCAGCAGAGATGTCTCAAACTCTACGTTTCCCTTTAAGGAAAAGCAGCTGCGAAGAGCACGGTGAAATTTAAAAAGGTGCCGACTCCAGCCCCCACGACGCCTTCCAGCGTATCGCCTCCAAAGCCTTCGCTGGACTGGTGGGGAAGAGGTGGCCTGTGTTTCGCCAAAGCGCTCGATGTTTTGCCATGACCCTGAGGAGCAAGTGGAGTCACAAAAACTGGATGTTTGTCCAGATGAAAAACTGGAGCAGATGAGTTGCGGTGGCCTCAAATCTCGAACAGGCTTTCATTTCTGCGGTGAAGCAAACAGTACTGAGCAGCTCACCACCTCATGCATCTAAACTGATTTCTCAGGCTGGGGAACCTGCACCATGCTGTTGGTGCCCACATTGGCTGTATTTGTTGTGGCCATTTTGCTGCGCCGGCCGTGGGCGAAGACTTGAGAAAAATGATGAAAAATGGTTCGGATCAGGATTATTGGGTCAGGACCGAGGGGAAGCTACCATGGACCTATGGAAGTGCTCTTCGAACGTCAGAGATGTGAAACTGGAGTGGGTGTCATAAGGAGACCAAGTATCAAAATTTTCCAATAGAATGTGCTGAGGTGACGCACTCTCATTTGCACGGCAAAGTGGGGCTGCATCAAATTGCTTTCTCTCACATGAGTCTGAACTCGCAGCTTTGGGGCAAGGAATAGTTCAGATTCAGCCATCCAAGGGGGCAGCACTTGGCTTCTACATGCATTGCAGCCAATCATACTCAGAACAGGGCCCGATGTCAAGTGAAACACATCACAATTGCAAGAGCATCGACTGGACACAGCTTCCCCGCCTCGTGTGGCCATCGCAATGCCACCCACTTATACCCCAGCGCGAGGCAGCCATGAGTTCATCAGGCACAGAATCCCAAAAAGCGAACGCTTGCATTTAATATGGGGAAGTGATATGAAGTGATTAGGAAACCCCCTCAACAATCAAGGGGCAGAAGTAAATAAAGCATACAGTTTTTCAATTGGTTATGATTATTAGCTTTATTTGCGATTGATCATGTATCGGAAAATGGGACTACTGTATGTACCGATTTTTGTATTGAACTGTGTATTGGAGATTATGGATTGGATTATTGGCTGGTTTTGCTCGCACTTCCTTTCCATTCACTTCATTTCATTTCCTTTCATTGCGTAAGTTCTTTTTGAGTAGATCAACACATTCTCAATCTTTATTTCTACCCCGTTAGTACTCACTTTTTAAATCTTGGAAATGAAAGGAACTATATAAAATGAGTAGGAAATTAATGGGAAGTTACTAGGAAAGGAACATAAAGAAATAGGACATGAATAGGACTGAATGGGAAAATGCATTTTATTGAATCGGAAATGAATAAGAATTTTAAAACAAACATGACAAGGAATGCATCCATATTGAATAAGAAGTGAATAGGAAATGAATAAGAAGTGAATAGGAAATTCATAGGAAACGCGTAAACAATAAAAGGAACGGAAATAGGAACATGTTGTTTACTACTCATCCCCCAATTTACTTACTACCCACACTATGAATCCACTTCTCCACACTATTGGGCCCAGATTTTCCAGATGACCAGGTTGGTTGAGCGCACCACAAATGCACTGGTGACTAAAGATGATGGAGCCCTGGAAGAAGTCAAGAAGGCTTTGATCCAGGCGCAATTCCTTGGTGCTTACGAAGATAACTGAAAACATATTTTTTGTTTGGGGGCTGTGAACTCATATCCTTCAGGTAGATAGCGAACTGCTATGCCTGCTAAGCTGTGACTCTTTCTGGATTTTGACCAGGTGCACCAGCAGTTTGACCAAGTCCATGAGGAGTCAGAAGCCAAACAGGCTCGCCTGAATCGCCTGCGAGAAGAGATCCGTGCGGCGGACCAGCAGCACGTGAACAAAGGCAGGGCGAATTTGATTTGGTGAGACCAAGCTTCTGAACGGATGGGGGTTGCAATAGATATTGATATGAGCTCATATGTGATATATGTTCATTGATATTCAAATACGCTCACACACATACGTATATGTATATATTTATATTTATGTATACCCATACATACATTGAATGGATCCAAGTGGCACATGCCGGCTCCTGAGGGAATCCTGACACTGTTTGCAATGCAAAACGGGTGTTGCTAGCTGCGAGGGGATTGGAGCAAGAAGATGGAGGAGACTTGGAATGCCTTGTCAGCACAGTGGCTGGAAGTCAAGAAGCTCAATCAGGACAGAGCATGGTTCGGAGCGTAGAAATCGACACCACTGTTAAGGCAAATTTGTCATAGTTGGAGTTTTCAATTTGTTGGGATTTAAGCTGGTGGGATTTGATTTCATCACCATGAAGATGTTTTTGCATTTTGTTGTTTCCCTCCACTTTCTACAAAGCTTCGCAGGACTCCTTGCTGAGCAAAAAAGTGTACCAACATATGTTGAAGCGCACCCAAAGAGAGCAGGCCATTTTAAAGCAGAAGCTCTTCCAAATGGAGGACCATGGACGGAATGACTCCTCCAACTAAACACGCTCCGGTTTTCCGGAGCAGACTTTTTGAGACATAGGAGTCTTTCTCCATGTGTAGGATTGAAAGATGGGTTTTGATATGGAGGATGATCAACATATTTTGATATCATTTTATCAGTTTAATCAACGATGCTGGGGACTTTGAAGGAGCACTTGGATCGAAAGAAGCGAGAACTCGAGCAGAAAAAAGACGAAAGCGAACAAGCCAGGCCATAGTCATAGACCACCAACAAATCTGGCTATGAAGGGGTCAGGTGACATGGATCTGGGACTTTTCTCTTTCCATCTAGGATTGCGATATATCTAGAATAAGCACAGTGTATAGCATAGCTTATAGACTTGTATCATATAGCATATGCAACACATGGCCCCATGGCTTCTTATTCCATTGATGCTACCTGCCAGAGCCTGGAGCAAGCAGCCTTCGCAGGTGTGCGAGGGCACAGATCACCCAGACGTACAAAAAGTTTGATGAGGAGGCGGTTTTGCGAAGGTTTTCCCTTTGTTGTTCCAGAGTGTGTGAGGATTGATTTGACATGTTCACATTCTGTCACCAATGCGATTCCTTGGCACAGGGCACAAAAGAAACACATGTGTGCAAAGATGCTTTGGAAGCTATCAACGGCATCCTGGCAGAACTTTGAGTTAAGGCTGTCGGACGCGAAACCAGAAGGGAAGGCAGCTCAAGTTTATGGGCCCTCAATCCACCAAACCATACGCATACACCAAGCTGAGTTGTGTCCTTCCGTCGAGCCATGAGAGCAGTGGTTTAGGTGAGTTAGAGAAGCGGAAGGAGGCAAATGGAAGGCTGGGAACACCAAGCAAAAATGGATACGGCTTTGCGGTCTCGCAAACATTTGGGGACTTGTAAATGCAGTACAAAGATACATGCAGAATTATTTTAATTTTTACATGTACACATACGTACCTATATAAGTATATCATGGTTTGTCCCATTTATATCACTTGCATTCATATTTATATTTTTGTCCGATTTATACATATCGAGGTATTTGCAAGTAGCATGCCAATGTGTTGCATGTGTTTAGTTCTCTCCTGTTTTTGTCGGTGCAGTTGCTGATCGAGTTGTGTGGGACGATGCCCTTCCTTTCTCCTACTAGTGACAAGTAAGTGACGTTTTCGTTAAATCTATACAGATCTAAAACTCCCTTTGTATGGATATATGTTATGGATCTCTTGATTGTGCATAAATGATGCCAAATATAAATAATAGATCAATCGCAAGCATTGTTTTTTGGCCATGTCAGGCGAGCCGACTTCGAGAGCTGGCGACACGAGGTGCCAATGTTTGACTCCGCAAATTGATGATGGAAGCTTCCCCCATCTTTACATGACTCAGGTGGCCCTAGATGCTGCCAATGAAGCCTTCAACACCTCCGCCGGCCGCCTTCGAAAGCTCTACGCTATTGAGAAACTCTCCGGGAACCTTGATGCAAAACAGCATGCTGTGGGACATCACGGGGCTGGGGTAGACCCTGCAGAACCGAACAAGCTGGCACAAATCACGACTTAGATTGAAAATGATGAAAATGACAACCATAGATTGGATATTGCAAGTCATTACAAGTCTAGTCTAGTCTAGTCGGTTCAGAGTCAAATGAATGAAATGAATTGTATGGAATGGTGTGCACTGTTTTTGCACTGTGCTTTGGGCTCTGACCATCAGGAACTGCCTGCAGAAGACCACCTTCGAACAGGTGGAGCGCTCGCAGACCACCGAAGACAATTTTCAGAAGATCAGAGACGTCACTGGCCTAGCAGACGTGGCTTGGAAGCAACAAATTTTGGCACCGGGACGTGCGCAGTTGTGACCGCCAGCGCTTGACTCAAATTGAGACATCAAAACAGGTCATGGATATTGTGCACAAGTTCCTGAACCGTGATGTCGAACAGGACCGCTCCATCAAAAAGCGCTTCCCAGAAAAAAGTTTAGCTAGGTCCTAGGTACAGGCAACAATAGAAAGGAAGAATTTGATCCGACATGTTGCTCTTCAGCTCAGTTTAGGAGCAGCTCAAGAAATCAGTCAAGGAAGCCGAATTGACATTGGAGGTGCCCCACCCGCTCGTTCACTTGTGAGAAAAGCTACCTTTCTGCAAAACTGGAGCAGAAATCCCATTGCAGTTTCCTCATGAGGCATTGCTTCACAAAAATGAGAAGCTGAAAAAGGAGATGGAAGGCTGGCCACCCCTTGCGGTCGGAAAAAAACGAGTGATAGAAAACTGCAGTTCCTCCGAGCTCCAGGTCTTCCGGTGAATAGTGCGGATGATCCCATGGCCCTACATAAGGCGAGGCTTGTACGCTGAATCTAAGTTGAGGCCTGTGAGAAGTGCACGGACTTCAATCCCCAAAAGGCAGCCTATCTTAGCTGTTTGCCAGGAACTGGAGCATGCAGAGCACACACTCAGTGAGGCAATTGAAGAGCAAGAGGTGGGGCTCATGTCAATAGCGGATCTTCCATAATTCGTTACATTCAAACAGATTGGGAACTTTTTTCATTGGGGCTGTGTTTGCCTATGTCTGCTTGCAGGCATGCCGGGTGCGCCTGCAAAAGACCACCATTCAGTCAGAGCACATGAAACGTTGGGCTGTGCCTTGGATGGATATATGTATATATCGTAGCTCGGGCATGCTTAATACCATAATGATGGAACAATGAAGGCACCAAGAAATTTGACCGTCCGAATGGTGAAACCAAAAAAGTGTGATGACAAGCTCGCACTCGGGCATGATTGGGTTGTATGAGCCTCTGGACTTTCATGCTGTTGGCTTCCTGTATCAGGTTTATTGCCATTATTATTATTATGATTATGATTAGTATTATTATTATTATTATTATTATGAGAGTCAGGAACGGTCTTTCTCACCCCTTCCACACCATCTATTAATCTTCCATGCTATACCGTTCACCTAGATTGGTTCGACTGCAGGCAGTCTAGGGGGAGTTGTGTTGTTGGATACTTCAATGGCCTAGCCATGGCGGGTCCATTGTGGAATCCACAGAGGTAGATAGCTGATGGATCCAAAAACACTCGAATGAACACGGCCTCGAGAATATGTCTCCCCTGGGTAAAGCTGCTATCACCAAAGGTAGCTATCCCTGATTTAAGTGTAAATGGCCGTCAAACCACGAGCTGCCCCGGCACTTCTTTTACTTGACCACGACGAGTATCGCCATGCAACCACAACCCCCTCAAAAAATAGTGAAACATTCATTCTGAGAAGTATATGTACAAGGATGTAAATCACCATGTAAAAATAGAGTATCAACAAGCAATAAAGCAACATGCTAAAAGCAGATACACCCCCTAAATACACTCCATAAACACCTCAAACAACAAAAACTGTAGAAGACAAGACATGAAGCAACATCAGTAAAAACAGATACACCCCCTGAATACAGTCCATAGAATACATCAAACAACAAAACCCGTAAAGGACAAGACGTGAAACAACAAAGCAGTACAAAAACAGATAAACACGCTAAAAAAGCTCAATGCTGCCAAACGCCTTGCTTGCCGCTGCACACACTGATGTTCAAAAAGGGCGGGGCTCATAACAGCACATAGTTTTCAAATCTCAGTACCCAAGGCAAGAATGGGAGGTGTCTTAGCAAAGTTCGAGGAGCCGGCGAAGGTGTGACCAGTAATACTGCGAGATTTTTGATTCAGAAATTTAAGCATTCTCAATAGCAGTTACATGGGCTTCGCTGTGATTACTTGAATGCACCATGATGAGAAGTGGGTTTGTTTGCGTTCTTGTTCTTATTTTTCCTTGCGGCGCTGCAGCTGCATTTCTGTGAAGTGGGGTTCTCGTAAAAAGAGTTTTGACGCAACGACCTGGAGGTTGACAAACCTGAAGACCTACCAGCCTTCTTCAAGAAACTGGAGACTGCAGTAAGGAAATTTATGAAGAGAGTCTCTGATCAGCAGCTTGGCTATGTTGGCGATATGTTGCGAGATCAGGGTTTTACGATTTGTATACTGTAAAATTTGTTATATTTACTGATATTTCTTCAATATATACATGCCAATTTGACTATTTACAGTGCATGGTTTGCCTGCATGTCACAGACGCACTGGGCCTCAAGGATCAAAGCTGGCAAGATAACTAGAAAGACCTTCAGAGACTTTGAGAAGGTTGAGAATGAGGTGGGATATCAGACAAATAGCACTGCTTCAGTGGTGCTTCAGTGGAAACCTCTAAAAGGATTTAAGCTGTACCAGTTTAGGGATGTTTAGGATGTTGACGATAGAAAAATCTGAGTCAAATCTGGACCGGGGGTGTGATGGGTTGATAAAATGAGATAGAGATGTAGCACAAGCATCTCGTGATGCAGGAGCAGAAGAACCTCCTCAACAACCACAGCTTTTTGAAAGACAACTGCCGTGCACAAGCGAGCGATGTCCAAGCTGCTGGCAGCTTGGTGAAAAAGGTGGGCCATGTGTGAATTTCAATTCGCAAAGTAGAAATCATAGATTCTAAAGCAGTTCCCCTAAATCTGACACTGCGATGTGTATCAATGTAATATGAGTGGACAGGGCAAAGTCTACATTCTTGGTTTTGACCCTCTCCCTATCCTACACCAAGGCATTGGTCGACCAACCTCGCGGCAGGGGGATGGGAATGAGGATGATCCAGCCACCAATTTCCAGGAAGACAGGGAGAAGTGCAAGATTGAAGCGGAGGTCCGTGCAGTTAACTGCCAATGGGTGTTGGGTTGGCTAGGGGTACTAGGCCAGGCCTTGATTTGGCCACCAGTGGTCATTGAGAAGATCCAAAGCCAATCTTTCCAGCTCCATTTGTGACCCTAGCAATTAGTAGCAACACCAAGTGCCCTTATGACATATTGGACTGCACTTGCATTGTTAACTTCGGTTGTGTCTTGGTGTTATAGGATTCCTGACATGCATAGGGGTTAGTAAGGCTCCTTAGGCTCATTTGGATCCTTGTTTGAGGCGAGGGTGCGAGCACAGAAACGTCCTGGCAACTGATCCACTGGCTACTGATGGCTTAGGAAATTGGCCGAGCTTTGGTTGTTTCCGTTGTTTCCTCTCCAACCCATTGGAAGGTTGTCACCTATTGTCACCTGTTTGTTAATGAAGTTTAAGGGTCGGAGTCAGAGTCAAGGAATTTGGGTTCAAGTCCAACGTTCGTTTGTTACAATCAAGGCCCTTTTCAATCAGGCGCATGCAACATGCACGCTTGGTTTCACCCACAACGAAGCTCCTAGCACAAAGCACAAAAGTCACAAAAGCTTCAAGCTGTGCGTTGAGATCAGGAAGTTTTGGTGCCAAATGACAGGGCAAGGTCTTGAAATATTACCTTGGCCAGAACTGACGTTGCATTTGTCACAGTTTTCCGATTGATAAGAAGTCTTACCTCATTGAGCGTCCCATGGGTTGAAAACTGAGACCGGGGTTCGGCAGGCACAAGGAGTTTCTCAACACACCAAGTCGCTGGACTTAACCAAAAAACTATCCTTCGAGGTTGGCTCGGCAATGCCATTCCATGTCACACTTCTCCTTAACGAAGATCATAACAAAAAACATGATGACATGGCATGGCAATGTGTTAGCATGGCACTATGTCATAATGGGAGAGTGTCGAGGATGGCAGTATCGGACTTGGGGAATCTTGGATTCAGGCGTGGATGATGGTCAGCCGACTTTTCGAGCTGGATGTTGATGAGGCACCGTGACTTCACAGCTCATGCCTGGGCAAAGACAATGGAAGAACCATGAGGAAATTGCTTTCGGGCCATGCATCAACTATTGAAAGCTGATTCACAGGCAAAATGCAGCTTCATTCACTGGGAGAGAGTGAAGAGACAAGGCATGCTGCCATGTTTAGAATGGAAAGGAAACGGGAACCAAGATTAGCCATGTATTTTATGTGCAAGAAAACTGATGAACTCTGATGCCAGCTTTCAGGTAAAATGGGGTGCAATGGGTGCATGTATTTTCCTTCTGCTTTCTATAGTGAACGATGGCGTGCTTTGCAAAATCCAATTTGGTGACAGTCCAATGCCGCCAATTTCAGGAGCTATGTCTATGTCATTCATGCGGAAATAAGCAGCCATCTCAGTGAAGGAGAGATGTTTGATCCCCTTCCCACATGGCTCTGGTCAAATTATAGCGACCTCACACGACCTCACCCCAAATGGTGGCTTAGTAAGGGAAATCCCCTTATTTCAGGGAAAACCTAGGTTGGTGAAATATTATAATTTGGCCAGATGACTGGTGCTGAAAGATCCCAAAGTCTTCAAACAGGATGGAGGTGGACAGTTTTGAAATGAAACTGAGACCAAGTGTGGTAGCTTCTTTAAATAGTGGCCTCCAAGGTGCTGGTAATTTCACAAAATCTGGCAAAAATCAAGCATCCTTCTTGCTTCTTTCTTCACAACTTGCAGATTTGGATCGCCATTCATGGGCCAAAGAGTTTGTACGGATCTGCAGCTGCAATGAAAGTGTAACCAGTTTTGCTTTGCCAACAAGAAACCCACAGCAACCGACAAGTGACCATCCATTCTCAAGATTGGTAATAAGATCATGAGCAGATCATCCTTTGGAGCAACCGATGCACAGCTGATGTTGTCTTTTTTTTTAAAGACGTGCTTCCAGCCGTGCGCCCTGTGCCAAAGAGCCATGCAGCCGGGGGAGAGCGTGGTGCCAGTGCTACATGTTTGTGTCATGGGAGACCCACAGAGTGGCAAGACCTGTTCCTCAGCTGATCCGTTTGGTTGAGGGCTGACGGGCCGTTTCCTTACAAAAATGAATTGACCGATGCCAAGGTCTCATCAACTCCTGGGTGAACAATATCTTGCCCAGTGTTTCCTGGAATGCATGGCATTTCAACTAACCAATGGTGGCCAAGTCTGGCAGTTGAGTCTACTGCAACCATGCGGATGGTCTTCATGACATGTTGATGCATTAATGTACATCATATTGAATGGAGTTATGTGGGGTCCTTTAAAGGCATAGCCTTCAGAACTTTAGGATCAGCACACATCATGCATAGTGCTGTGAGGTTTATGTCAAAACGAGTGAGCCGTCTCTTGGTTGCATTCCTTCCGACAGAAGCCGCTCTTTTCCAAAAAGCAGGGCAGGACTTCTTTGCCGTTGATGGCTCAGTACAGTAACTTGAAAAACAAAACTTCAAGATGTGCTCACTTTATATAAATGCAGTTATTCCGAGCCAGCGTCCAGAGTTTCCAAGGACCAACTACTACAAATCCATTCTTCTACCCAACCCTCTTCATGATGGCCTCGCGACATCAATTTAGAGTTGAACTACACTGGGCTGAAGGGTGGTCATGCATATGATATGAAATGATCGTGTCGGCGGGCAAACGTTTCAGAATGACAAGATAATCAACGATTTCTATCTATTTTTAAGTCCGTAAGACGGGCTGTGGTGGGGCAACTGGCAGGTGCTCAGGCGACTGGCTCGATCTTGTGCATTTCACTGTTTTGTCAGGTGAAGTAATCACCACATTAGTTGAAGTAGAGGAAGCTGCGTGGCCAGAGGCACGTGAATGACCAGCTTTGCTGTGTTTCACTATATTTTCTCCCGCAACATCTCCCTTCATAACACATACTTCATCGATACCATAGCATCCAAGTGAAAGACTTTCGCGTGTAGAGCATGGAGCATAGAGTCAAAGCTGGATCAGGACGAATCTGAAGAATTTGAAGAAAGTAAAGTGGCGGAGTATACCAAGAAGTTCTTCGGACTGCATATGTCATGTGGCGATTCCTGATATTTTGCCCCAAGAGTATCCAAGAGTAGGGTGGAGTATGGCTGGCTTGAACTTCAGACAGTGCACTATTCTCTTCAGTGGAAACGCATTCATGTTTTTTTGCCTCATGTACCATTGCAGTGATGTGAAATTTGGAGCAGCTTTGCCAATGTCTGAGGTACCAAGAGGCAGAAGCAAGATCGGACAGCGTCATATCTTCCTACACGTAGCTCGGCCTTTTGTCGTTTAGCAGTTCAGCATAGATAGGCACTGCTTGTTCACTGTCTTTTTGTACCACCGTCCTGGGAGAGTTGCTTGACTCCTGAGGCACCCGATGACGGACTTTAAACCAGAAGCCATGAACCAAGTCATGCCAGATGTGTAATATGTGATGCGTGAATTTGTGACATGTTCAGGTGCTGAGATTTTGACTTTTACCCGAGAGTACCTTGCAAGCCTTTGCGCTTGAACAGCACGCTTGAGGCTCCTGTCCGCCTGGCAAAGAGCCGCATGAGCTGCTTGGTATCAGACATGGGACATGGGTCACCTAGTGGTGGTTGAAAGCCGACCACTCCATGCAATCAAGTGGTAAACACTGAGCCTGAGGCTTCATTGTGCTCTTTGATGTGACGTCCAAAACGTCCACTAAAAGGGCCATGGCAATTACTCAGGAGTAACTTTTGTCAGGTCGAGTATATCCACGTATATCCATGAGTCGAGTAGACATTCATACCTCCGGAGATTTGGCTCCCTGAGATCCTGAGTGTTGTTCAACTCTCTCAAGCTGACCGTTCCGTATCTATCCATCACTTTATTTGGTGATTTTTAGTAAGCTGAGCAGCTCACAGGAGATGAAGATTAACAAGAAGAGTGGATTCAAAAGTGCAGGTGGCTCGCTAGCAAACCAGAAGATTAGATCAAATTAAAATAGTTTCAATTTCTGCCATTTAAGCCGTGAGTCAAGCTTAGGAATGAAGGTGCGGCTGGTGGCAAATAAAATCGACTTGGAAGCCTCTGCAAATGCAGCAATACAAGAAGTGGCGAAAGATACTCGGAAGCTTTGGAATCTTTAGAGCCCTGATGGATGGATGAAAAACAGATTTGGCTGCTACAAACTTCCAACGAAACATTTTTTGACTTACACACGATCTGACTTTTGAGGACAATCGCTTGCTTGCGTGACTTGGATCCCCAATAACGGATTGTTCACAGTTTGTTCACTTGCGAGCACCTGAGCCAGCAGCTGCCTGCATACTGCAGCTCTTGCTGAGGGAGCGCCACTGTTGGGATACACCTGGGTCCCGAGCTGAGCAGATTTTGTACTCACAGGTCTCACACCCCCAATGCCCTTTTTGTCATCATACAGGATTGGAACTGGCATTGAACTGGCTGTATAACACT
The DNA here is from genome assembly GCA_000507305.1 of Breviolum minutum Mf 1.05b.01. Taxonomy (NCBI): domain Eukaryota; class Dinophyceae; order Suessiales; family Symbiodiniaceae; genus Breviolum; species Breviolum minutum. The sequence continues at coordinate 98,970 of DF241141.1, forward strand.
TCAACGAAATCATCATCAGGATCGTCATCTGAAATGTTCTATTGTTTTCTTTTACAGCATCCTAGAACGATATGTGTGGACAAGTCGCGGGCACTCTTCGAAATGGCAAGCATGGCCATGAAGCTGTCAAGGATTGACTTCCGAGAGGTGTCAGCTCACGAGTACGATGGGGTACGAGAGCCTCGGCCATTACTGTACTGCAAGCTTGTCTTAGTGTTGTGTTTTTGACATGGACCTATGAAAGAGAACAAAGACGTTGTCCGATACCTGGACAAATTATGACAAATTCATAAACTGGGTAACTTCTTGATCTTCAGCGTTTCACCGCATTGTGCGTTGTCTTCCCTGCTGTCGATACTCCGATGTTGTAAGGATCGGAGGTTTAGCACTGTTTCCTCGTGTCCTCCCATTTTCATACGTTTTCTGTTAGGATCTCTTCCAGGATTTGTTGGAAGAGACGATGGAAAAGCCACTTGGATGACTTTGATATATTTTGATGCCAGACGTTTTGAGAGATCAACCTGGCAACTTGAAGCTTGCATTTCTCGCATACCTGAGGACTGAACATTGGGCAAGTGCTCAGGTGAAGAGTCAGATACAGGAGCACTGTCAAAATATCGGCAAGTTGCCATGACAGAAGGTAAATCAAAGTCCATGGCACTCGTATGTTCAAAGTACGTTTGGACAATTGCGAATGAAGTGGGTGTATTGCATTGATAATATGCAGAATGTGTATGCGTATATATATATATACACAGTGAATCATACATGTTATCATTATACATAAATGTACATTATATCCATGCAGGTAAGCAGGCTGCAGGTATATATATATATATATGTTCCCCAGTCTGATGAGAGTAGCTGCACTCCTTTTTTAATGTTGCCTATCTCTTGCTTTCCTTTTTTCTAGCGGGTATGTCTAACTCAACTCCTCAGTCATGAGGTTGTATACAGCCCAAAGACGCAAGTCCCATCTCACCAGTCACTAGTTGACATGTGCAGATGCTCGCGAGAGAGAGGGAGAGAGATATGCAGACGCATGGGGAGAGATAGTCGGCGTTGGGTTGATTGTGTCGGATGTTTATATATAGATTTGTATGCCCCCTCTACCGTAAGACTTTTGACCAACTATCTTGTATTTTGTATACAGCTCCGCTAGACATTCACAGGACTTATGCTTTTTGTCTTAGCTCGTGTAATGGATTTACTTATGTGAATTTGGTGGAAGGTGTACCTTGGTCACAGACACACCTACTGTACAACATATGAGTGGTGCCAAAGAAAGGGTGGCTAAATTTTGCCTGAAGCGGCTGGTCATGTGTTCATGTCTGCACTTGTGCAAAACGTGCCCGCAGGAGCGCAAGAAGATTCTCAAGGGAAAGGGTGATTGCAATGTCATGTGAAATTCGGACAATGAAGTGTGCACCTGATCAGCTGTGGCATCTGTCCCTCCCGTTGTTGATTTGCTGGCAGTGACGGCTGCAGTTGGCCTTGTTAGTAATCCTTGTCTCCCGCGATTCGGTCCGGTGGAACACTGGAAACTACTGGTAGATAGTAGTTGCAGTAGTTGCAGCAGAAACTTGCTTGCACTGCAGCGATTGCACTTCCTTCCTTTCAAGAAAACCGGTGCAAAACGACATGAAGATGCCGTTACTTCAAAGCCTGTCTTTGTTTTATTTGAGAGCCGCACCCTCTTCGGAAAGAGCAAGGCAGTGGAGAGCTCAAAGCTGCAGAGATCACTCAGGCACATGGAGATAGCCAGTGCCTAAGACTCTAAGACACTTTGTTTTTAGGTTCTAGGCAAACTGACCCTGTTGAAATTTTGGGTACGAGACCAGGCTGCTCACGTTCGCATGTCTTGGCTATCAATATGTGCTGGAAGCTTGCTTAGATATGAACATGTTCAACATGGGTCCCTCAAGCGGAGTATCAACAACTTGCACTCTTAGCGGGAACGAAGCTTTGCACTAAATAAATCAGTCAGTATATGTGGTTTCATGTAGCTTTTTATTCCTTCAACATCCTTTTGTCAGCTCTGATCTTCCAAGGCTACCTCACTTTTGCCACACACACAACGCCGAAGAGGTCGCCATATCGCAGGTGGGCTCCGGCAGATGGATCCTGCATGATCCTGCATCACCACAAGCGTGTGTGCGGTATTCTCATGCAGCTCCTGCAGGGCTTGTTCCAAGCGCGGACGCCTGTAGAAAAAGGCATGGGAAGTGGTCTTGACCTCAATCTTGAAACTGGCGTGCTGATGACTGAACCTGCACATTCCCTGACCTTTAGCTTGTGAGGTTGATGATGGCACAGCTGGTTCCTCAAAACCACAGGGCAAATCACGAGCTCTGATGTTGCAGTGAAATCTGTACTTGACACAAGAAAAAAACTACTCACCAAATTGCTAAATTTGGATGGTTCATCGAAAGGTTTCTATAGCCTTCAGTCCTTTCAAGTCAGGATTAAAACTCTTGAGCTGATGACTGATGGCACTGAAGTGTCATCCATTTATCCATTCCAAAGCCATGCATTGACGCATCCGCAAGGTAGTTGTCTCTGGTCCTACTTATCACGTGCTTGAAGCTCTGCTGACGATCCAGGGGGGAATTGATTGACAAGGCCATGCCTTTCTTCATGGGGTGCTTGCACTGTTAGTGTTGAGGCTGGTCGAAGGAGACGGGCCTTGCTAGTATCGTATTACCTAGTGCTATTTTGACGAATGAGTCTACGAGTTCACTCCAGGGAGTTTCATGTAAAGTTGTGTTCATGAAGGTAGGGCCATTTGAGCCTTGGACAGATGAACTCAGTCCAGATTGCTAGGTTTTGGGTGTACCCTTTTCTGGCTGTTATATTAAACTATTTAGCTAGGCGTCCTCAGCTGCAGTTCAAAGGTTGTTTTGCTTGCGAGCCACGGTGAACATGTAGTGGATCATCCCGACCATTTCCCTGCCAGGTACTTTGGGTTGATGGTGTGAAGCCAGGCAGCTACTTTTCCCCTCACCCGCCAGCTCTCTTTGGAATAGGGATTTGGTTCGATTGTCAGGTCTATATAGAATGCATAAAAGAGGATTGGTGACATACGGTTGTCAACAGTATGACTGAGCAGTCTTGTCATTCTGATCATCTCTTCTTTCAACCCACCTTCATCACATGCGTCTATAGCCTTGCATGCTCTATGTGGGAGACGAGATTTGATTTTGTAGATCTGGCCATACTGCTGTTCAGGTTATGACTACACAGTTGCCTGGAGCCCATGTAGCCTGTGCTTATGCATCTTGCGTCATCCGGGGCGATCGGTGATTGGATGGAAACTGTGTACTGATCATGCAGTAGGTCTCTAGAGAACATGTGTGTCAGCATGGTCCCTTCATGCGGCTGGCTTCATGCACTCTTTGGCTGAACTGGACTGAAAGTGCAAATTGCGTGACCACAGAAATTGGAAGCAATGTGCATACATTTTTTCCATCAACGCAGCTTCTGGTCCAAATCCAGCGCAGAATCTCCGGACATGAAATGAAATTCGCAACCTCTGACATCAGATAGTGTTTCGTGGAAACGACACATTTTATTCAACAAATGGGATGTATCAGGAGACATTGCATTTGCGTTTGGCCTGCCAACAGAGACTCAGAGACACCAATATTTCAGCGCTTTCAGTATCCAGGTGGATCTTTTACATTTTCTTTCAGTTGCTTGGTGCATGTCGGGCTGGGAAATTCCCAGGTACTGCCGGCACGACGACTTTTGTCAAAGGATTTTGATCCCAGAAAAATGCAAACAAAAATCACTGGGAGAAACATCAGACGCTTGGTTGCTTAGGCTGAAGCCTTACAGCTGGCAGGACATGATCGACTATAATTACACCAAAAAATTCTGCTCATGAACCATTGCTGGCGGTGCAATGTACCTCAAGGAAAATACTGTCTTACAAATCCTACGGGAAAGGAGCTGTGTCGATTGCTGGGCCCTCTATCCATTTCTGTTTCTGCCACGCTAAGCCAGGCCGGTCCATGGGCGTCAACTGCAGCTGTGCGGAAGAACCACCAATCCAGGGCGCTGCGCAGGCAGCTACCTGATTCCTGTTGTTACCGCAAAATGATATGAAATTCCAGTGTCAGATTGTTCGGTTGTTAGCATGTTCTTGGCATTTTCCAACACTGGTCGAACAGCAGAGAATGTTTCTAAGATACGGCACACCCTCTTGTTTCTCTAACCTTTACAACACTTAAACACCCAGGAGAGTGCCTCTAAGATCCAGCACTCCCCGAGAATCTGCATTTGCCTTAAATTATCAAGTAATGATGGACCCATGTTCTTCCAAAGGCGGAGCCCGGCAACCGGCAAACCGTTTTTTTTTGAAGGAAGGTGTGCCATGGTGTGCGTTGAGATATCCTGAGATTCCATGGCGACGGTGCCAACTGTGCCAGGGAAAGGATGAGCCCGCAGAGTCGGACGATGTTAAACAACGAAACGACGAGGCACCGACTCGGTTCTGATGCAGTGGGCAAGGGAAATGGCTTCATATCCAGATGTCAAGGATTGTCAAGGTGTGTCAAGGAAGCGAGTCTGTATGATCACAGGAATAGCATCACCAGATGTTGGCAAGGTTTCTACCCCCATCGTTGGCTAATGGCCATAAGGCAACAACAAGGTCTGAGTCAGCTGCATCACCAATGCCAATGGCAGGCCATTCAGGAGCTCAACCTGGTACCCACGGTACCCATCCTCCAAGAGGCAGAGAATCAGAAACAGGACAGGTGCAGTCAGGTCGCACCACTTGACTGGAGGAACTGGAAGGAATGAAATGACCCTTGACATGTTTTCAGCAGGAGTCCTGGGAGAAGAAGGCGTGGGTTAGTTTCTGTTGCTTCCCTGTATGTGTTCATTTCACACTTTGGGACTTGTTGGGTAGCACAAAATTGTGCGGAGTAACAATGGAACGGAGTTGAGCTTCATTCATGAACGTTGTTCATTTACATTGAGATGCTTACACGCAAGATTTACATGTTGCCATTTTGGTAGAACATAAGGCTCAAAAGTTTTTCTTCCCAGTGAAGACTTTTCGTGAGCATCCCATTGTGATGAACATGGCGCGAGAATTGCATGAACTCGCTCAAACAGACCTGGATTTGATCCAGGACATCCAATGGAATGACTTACGACGCGCTGTGGTGATCCACCTCGAGTCCATGGAGGAACACGACCAAGTGATCTCCCCCCGAATTCCAACAAGACAGATGTGCCACCACGTCATCAACCAGAAGCCGTGTCCTAAGTGGACAGATGGAACACACTGTGGGGCTACATGGCACCCCGAATTCCTTCAGATACTCGAGGATGGTCACCCCAAATGGATTTGGATGCCTCGACAAACCATTTGTCGCTCCGACCAGCGATCCAAAGGGACCCGTCACCAGCAGGGTCCATTGTCCTGCACCGATCCCAACTGCCTCCGAGCACATGCACCCAACTGGCTCTATGCAGAACTCTGGTGGGTGAAACATGAATTTAACACTGGTCTTGCCACCGGCTACACACTCGATGGTGACTTGATTGCCATGTCGACTCGCACAGCCAATTTGACACTTGCCACCATGCCGTACGTCGACGAGACCTACTACCACAAGTTCCGCTGGTTCGCACCGATTCCACAGCCTGAGGCATACGGCGACATGATGGTGACAGCACCAAGTCGGCGAGCCAACGCCCACAATGAACAACCTCGCCGAGGTAGAGCTTCAACACCTCGCAGACACCAGACACCCAGGAGGACAGTCACTCCAACGAGACCAGTAGTGATCCGTGTTGATGCTCCTCCAGCACCAGCCCCAGCTACACCAACTCATCCATGGCTTTCTCCAGAACAGAACTGGGAAGAAGACCCATGGACAAGAGCTGAAAGAGAACATGCCGAACAACAAGAAGCTCGGGCTGCGGCCAAAGCTCCACCTCCGCCAGCTCCAAGCTCGACACCAGAGCCAACACCGCCAGTGACACCCTCCATCAACCCGCCACGTCAACACAGCCAACACAGGGTTGAGGAGACACCGATCAACAGAGCCTTCGAGACGCTCCGCCAGACCGCAGGGTCCACAATACACAGCATCCCTGCCAGTATGCCTGCTCCTTCATCAGACCCAGGTCCATACGACCTCACACAAGTTGCTACACGAGCAGACACCAAGCCCATGACACAGAACCTGATCAGTGGTTTTCCTGCTACACCTTCTCCACCGAGGATCCCAGACACCATTCTCGGAGCCTGGTTCGAAAGGCCACCGATCCAATTCACACGCCAATTGCCCCCGACACACATGCAAGGAATGCCATCCCTCTTGAGGGCAGACAGCAGCTTCCAATTGAACAGTCAACTCCTGACCGAGTTCACATCCTTGCTTGAGAACCATTACCCAGTGAGCATGGGTACCTGGGGCACTATCATCCATGGCAACATGACCCCACAAGTCCCAGGTCACCAACACTTTGACCGCCTTCAGCTGATACCTATGGCCTCCGAGACATCCACAGCAGATGCCTCCCTGCTCAAGTTTTGGTGGCACCAACATCTCCTGATAGCCAGGAATGTGGCACAAGAGCGCTTCGCCAATAGCAGCGCAGGGCCAACCATCATATCAGATCATTTACAAGCCTTTCTTTTGACCGCCATCAACCTCATGCGACTGGCTCGCCCAGTGGGACCACCTTTTGAACTTCGTCAACCAGAAGGTCCGGCATTGGCATCTCTAGCTGAGACCTTACTTGAAACCCTCCAGGGTACCATGACGATGGACATGAAGATGGGCATCGCCACAGGACACATTGGCGAACTGGTCCTCGAAGGAGACCACAACAACAGCCGCTTGGTCTTCTACAGAACCCAAACTTGGACTGGACCACCGAGACAGAGATCGACGAGCTCTACACAGCGCTCCCATGACGACGAAGTCGAGGTCTGAGAGCCGGGCCACCTCTCCTGTTTCACCTTAGTACCATACCGTGAGTTCACACAAATTCATTTACCTCTTGATTTGATCGTTTCTACATAGACACACACCAGAAACATTACATACCATACCATGTGTTCACATTTTGCTCGCGAGAGCCGACGTTCACCACAGCCTGTCATCCACTTTGTGAGAACCAGGCTGTACGGAACAACGAACACAATGTATATGGTATTTAGTGAACTAACACACCCGGGATGAACGATCCCCGTCTTCCGACCAGATCAGGTCGTTTTGAAAACAGGCAGCGTCCTGCGAGATCGTACACAGAATCCCAGGATTGCCATGTTGAACGAGATTCATACCGAGGAACAGGCTTTCATTCCTGTCCACTGACTAAAGTTGTCAAACCAGGCAGTGCCCTGCATGACCACTAACATGTCACGCAACATGGACATGAGGACATCATTGATTTCACAGACTCCGAACAGCACGACTCACGCATACGTCAGTACACATGTCATGATTGTTGTCGATCCCTCGCACCGCCAGTGCTTTTGGGATCAATCCTCCTTTTCAGGCGACACAAACAGGTCCAATCACCGATGGCTTCCTCCTCCACCGCAGACGTCTTGGACGAGGCCACCACTACTCTCATCGTTGGGATCAAGAACATGAAGGAGAGTAAGACCCCTCAACAAATTGAGGACTACATCCACAAACTCCAGTCGCTTGGACGACACATGCAGCTCCAACAGTTCCGCACTTGGCTCAAGGACCAATGCGGCCTACCCATTGCGGTCAGACCCAGCAACCTCAACACCCAGGAGTACATGTCCAAGGAACAGATCGAACAGTGGATTGAAGACTGGACCACACAGAATGCACAGGGGAACGAACAACGCGTTCTCAAGAACTTCCTCCTTATGGACTTTGCAGTCCAGCCCAACCAGAAGATGCAACCATGCAGCAATTGTGAACAACCGTTTATGTTGTTCATGTTACTACCAATGAAACAACACAATATGAACATGTACGATCCAGACGAGCACAAGCTCTTTTGCTACAATTGCTGCACCGAAGTCGGCCAGATGCTTCATCCAGGACGATACGTCCCACCAGACCAACAAGCCATCGAAAGGCAGAAGGCCTTGAACCAGAATCCACCCGGCTTGACCATGGCCGAATGCGAACTCCGAGCATTATCAGGAGATCGAGGCTATATCCCACCGACCTGGTACCTTGCCACTCCACCAGGAGCAGCCATACCACCAGACCATGCCATCATCATCCACCGCTGGGACACCGAGACTTCGCAGTGGACCAAACTACCCCTCACCAAGGCAGGCGAAGACCACGAGGCCTCCCAGTACTCTCCCCACGAATGGCAGCTTTTGGTCAAACTGGTATGGCAAACCAGGAAGGCACAGGCTCAGCAGGGCTTGCAAACACATCGGTCCACAACATACAAGAGCCTCCGAGATGCCCTCATCGAGACTCAACCGAACCTATCCAAGAGAAAGGCCAAAATGGCCCTATTGGACCACCAAGAATTCCTTGCCACCCAGGCCGGCACAGACCTTTGGACCCTAGAGCCTCAACAACTTCAGCGATTGGTGAAGGCCTTTCACGATTGGGAGAAGGTCAACTTTACACAGATGGTCACCGGCCACAACAACGGCCTCTTAG